>OY540848.1:14052500-14292500 GCA_961205895.1 Mythimna pallens
TGAATTTTTGGTGCAAAATTACAAAAACAGAAGAAAAATTTCATCAAAATCGAGTTAATAATTAACCTATAGAATGTCAAAAGAAGGTACAATTATACTATTATGAAGTCAAATTTATTCAAGGAAATAATTAGGTATACAAAACAACATGTTAAATTGAAGGTTTAATTTTTATTTCAGGTTTTCACCAACTTCTATAAAACCTTTAATGATTTGGAGTAAATTTTCCGTGTCTAAATTTTTTTTTTCATCTTTTCATGGTTTTTTACATTACCTTCATTGCTACCGGTCATGTCATCTAGATGAGTTTCCGTTTTATTACCTTCATGGTAGACAATCAATTCAAAGGTATGACCGTCATGCAAAAGAACTTTTACAATATATTTCATTACCATGGAGTTCTTATTATTGTCTGTTTACATGTAACATCATGTTGTAGTACCTTCTCGTATTCGTTCACATCTTTGAATTACTTATCTTTTATGGAGTAATTTTGACTAGATTCAAGTTGGTCTTCTAATTTTCCAAAATATTTACTGTAATGTTCATTCAGATTGTTTTTAGGGTTCCGTACCTCAAAAATCACTTTGTTTTCCGTCTGTCTGTCTGTCTGTCAAGACCCTTTATCTCAAGAACGCGTGGAAGTATCGAATTGAAATTAAAACCATATAATCAAGCTTGCAGTCCCTTGAAGCAGTAAAAAAATTAAACTTCTAAGTTAACTAAAAAAAAGATACTGCCATTTATATCGCAAAAATCGTAAATTTGACACTCCTAAGGAAATCGAAATTCATAGGCATGAAGCAAGGTCTTATAGCACAAGTATAGGAATAAATCTGAAAATTAAAAAATCTTCGAGACTCGATTCGGGAATTGAGCTATTTACAGCTATATCGCTTGTTGTTGCTACCAAGTCAGTATGGTTCTTGGAAATTGTACTATCTGTAGCTAATCAGTTATTTATTTGTTGCTAGTTTACTATTATAAGTACTAAATCATTACAGCTATCTAGAAAAAGGTGTCATTGACCATAAATCAGCCATGCGTACAGTAACCAAATAAAAAAAAATCAAAAGCAGCTTTACCAAAAGCTGTATCAATAGGTGAATAAATAAAATGTCCAAAGTAATTTGTAACTTAAACGATGACTTTTAATACACTTTTCTCCTATATTACATTCGTTTTGTACAAAAACAACGTATTTATGAAGTATACAACGTATTTTATTTTTTAATTCGACCTCATACGACCGTCACAATTCGTACACTAAAACAATTAAACACTAGTAATTATAATATCAAAAAATTACGTATAAACGAGATCTTTATACATTGGGAGACTAAATTGAACCGATTTAGAAAACAACATTCACATACATCACAATTTTGTTCAAGAAATTTAAGATATTAAAAGTTTTGAGGTTAGAATTGGAAGCCATCTTGGATATTTAAAAAAAAATACTACGGAAGCCAAAACGGGTAAGATATTGTTCGACAAAATTGTGCCAAAGCAAAGTTTCTCCATTATAAACTAAAATTGGAGCAGCGTCGCAGTCTCATTACAATATATTTTGGATTCCCTATCGCACATTTAACAATCAGTTGCGTATTTATATCCCACTGGTTTTGATAAGATAAAATGCTTGGTTTCTCAGAAGTATATGTTATTATTTTGTCATTTCAATATTGTGTAAGGAATCTTTAAAAATTTGAAACTATTTGACAAATTACATTTTAAAATCTCTGTACTTAGACATATCATAAACAATGAATTATTCGAACATTATAGGAAGTGAAAAAACGAAGTGTATTAATAATATCAGATGATTTCAGTATTTGTACAATGTTTTTCTATGAATTTCAGCTCGGCACTATGATAAATGAATATTATACATCACTGTCAACAGTCCATTGCGTCATACCGACAAAATGTATTAACATCATTGGTTCAATCTTTGAACACTTCATACAAACAATTTCTTTATTTATGAATTTACTTAGAAACTTTTCATTAAGGACCTCACTGATCCAAGATAGACCGTAGGATCAAAAAACAACAAAGCAATGATCTCTAACTTTTGTATCAGGTTTCTTCAAAGAATCGATAATTTATATGGTTATATTCAAATATTAAACAATTTTGTATAAAGGAAGTGTTAATGCCATTCATTTTAATAGTTATTTCATTTTAGCTGTTAAGTTTTTGAACAATGGTGCAGATTAATTTTTATTGGCCATTAAGGAATCAATCAACTTCCACCACTAAAGTATAAAAATGCTAGTATATGGACTTCAGGCCGTCTTTGGAAAAAACATTCGTAAAAGTGTTACTTACGGAAAACAATTTATGTAAAAGTTATGCTACAAACGAGTTATCATTTAAAAATCATACATTTTGCACATTTCTGGAAGAATTTGTTACTGTAAAACAATTGTCATCTCCCAAATAACGCTTCCATCACAAAATTAAATATAAAAACCTAACTTTTAACAATTTGGATAGTTTCCTAACTTCTCGCACAAGATCGAATTAAAAATATTGATAAATTTGAAGAATGGCTAAATATCTACCTACCTAATGGAGCAAAATATTTTGATAAACCAGGCCTTTTTAAAAATTATAAAAATTTAGAAATAACATAGTTGGAGAGTTGCGTCACGCTCAAGTACCAACAAACTTCAATGATGTGAAATTTAGGAAACAGAGAACATTCAAAAAGGGCTGGCTTAACATTGCGACTAGGTATTGGGACAACTTTCTTTGAGAAACTTAACCAAAACTTGTCTTTTAACTAACACAAACCGAAACTGACACAACAGATAACACAACTGACCGAAAACAGAAACATACAACAGAAAGCAGCCCCATATCCTAAATAATAATTCGATAGTTTTAATATCTTAAAATTGGTTAATTCTTTTATTCACTGTCCAGAGTATACCTACAACCTTGGCGCTCCTTCACTTCAACATGGCCGTCGCACTCACACACGCGCGAACAGACACTGCCTAGTGTGTGTGTGGTCACCGCACATGCCACAGACCGAGGTTAAGTACACTTAGCCGAGGCAACTTCACGATGTGGTCCAAGCCTTGCGGAGTGATACACGTACAACCGTACAAGTCTATCGCTTTCAGATTATGGAGGCCGTCCCCGAGCGCACGCAGGCCTCTATCAGTGACCCGAGTACACTGTCCTATATTTAGCGTTTCTAGCTGAGATAGCCTGGCGACTCGCTCCAGGCCTTCATCGGTCAGGCGGCGACAGGCGCTCAAAGACAGCGACCGAAGGCCTGACAGGCCCAGCGTCGCATGCGACAGAGCCTCATCGCCAACCTTGTCGCAGAAAGACACGTCCAGAGCTCTCAGTCTACCGCTCTCTGCTAGGTGGGCCACTCCTGCATCCGATATTCCGTCGCATGCTCTCAAATTAATATCTTCTAAATGGGGCAGTCGTGCCAGATGCCTCAAGCCTGCATCTGTGACTGCAACGCAGAATGAAAGATTTATAGATTTAAGTTTAGGAAGACCTGTAGCTGTATGCTTCAATGCTTCGTCTGTCAACCTTTGGCAGTCTTGTAGTCCCAAATGCTCCAACTCCGGCGTGCCGCGAGCCTCGCCGCCGCCGCACAGATGCGCTATCCCCGCATCGTTCACGTGCCAGCATGATCGCAAGTTCAAATGACGCAGTTTTCTGAGTCCCCAGGCGATAAGCAACAGACCCGTATCTGTTATGTTGCAACAACCGCCCAGTTCTAACTCCTCTAAGTTTTTTAGTGATTGTGCTATTCTGCCGAGCGATGAATCTGTCACTTGTTTGCATAGTGATAGATCTAGTCGCCGTAGTGCTGGTAATTCAGCCGCAAATGCACTCGCGAGAGCTGCATCCGTCACACTGTAGCATCCGCTTAGGGATAGCGACTCTAGTCCCGGTAGTGCGGCAACTGCATCTCTCAATCCTCTCCGTAGGGATAACACTTGTAGTTTCCGTACTCCTCTCCTAGCGAGCGACGCAAACAGCACCGGTGCGGGTCTCCTGAGATGCAACGCGGCTTCCACTCCACGCCATACCGACCGTCGATCAGCTGCGTCCCTCCAAGCGCGGCAAACTTGCGCCGCTCGGCCTCTGTCCCGAACCGGCAGCCTTTCAAATATGAGAGCTAACAGTTCCGGGTACAACCTTGTAATATGTGTTCCCTGAGGCTCCGGCGGCAGTTCAGGCACGTGAGGCACGGGCAAATGCGGCCGGTGAAGTCTGTAAGGCGCACTGCGTAGTTTTCTTCTATTCGTTGTAGGTTCCCTGAGTTCGGTAAGTCCAAGCCGTTCATCCCGCCAGGACATCACTTCCTCCGTCCACGCACTCATAGCAGCGATCACTGCACACTATAACATGTCACGATGCATCGGACCGGTTTTCGGTGAAACTCGTATTGGTGGGGAGCGCGCGCGGCGTGCGTCCGTCCCGCGGCGTGTGTCCTCGTGTACTGGCAGTCGGGTGAGTTCGGCGGAGAGTGCCGCCCCCCCGCGGCGCCCCCCTTGCCGCCGGGGGCGCCCGAGCGCGGCGATTGGTCGCGCTCGTCGGCACGTGACGCGCGTCGTATCGATTCGGAGGCTCTGCGGCGGCATTTTTAAGTTGGCGGCCCGAGAGCCCGCCTTCGTCCCGCGCGGCCCCCGACGCCCGCAAGTGCACTAGACAGCCGCGCAGATAGGTCATAATCAGTTTTATACCTAACTAACGAATATATCGGTCCATTATCACGTGTCAGGGGTAGGCAACCCAGCCTGCTTTTCCCATTGCTGGGAAAAAGCCCCTCCTCTCTCCTGATTCCACATAATTCTGTCTTTTAGAAACATAAGTATGTTTCTTAAATAAAAGTTATTACTTTATTCTCTGTTATTGATATTCTTGGTTCTTAAGAACCAATTCGATCTGTAGCCTCATCTATTTTCTGGCATAGCATAATTTCAACGATTTCTTCGTAATAGACGCGAGAATACATAAATTTAACAACAACAGCACAATACAGAACAGAAATGAGCTTTTAATTAGATTTTTTCATTTGTTACATATTAATTTATTATTTTTTAATCATTTTACTCAATATGACATTCTAGAATGATAGTTTTATTTTTACTTGTAATCTTTTATTAATATTTGCATATCATTTTTAAACGAATTTATTAAATATGACACGCTGGGAAGAAAATATTTAATTAATATTATTTATTTATTAAAACTTTATGCACTAGTAAGACACCGTACAAAAGCGGACTTAATAATAAAGGCCTTAGGCATTTTCTGCCACTCGAACTTAGGGTAGTGCAGAAACATAGCATATTAGTATGTCATTGTCCAAAGCATAAATGACGATACAAGTTTTGTACCTTTTCATTTTATAGTCTCTTACATTAAAATAAAAAAAAATTACATCTTTATCTTAACGCAAAGATTCATTCGGAATGTTTCTAAATCCCAAATTGAGTTATCAAAAAAACTTCGTTACTTAAATGTCTTTTAAATCATTAATTCATTTATTTTTGTCATAATCTTTTTTTACGATATTTTTGGGTCACCTGTCAAGATATCCATTGAATCCGGCTCGAAGAACCAATGTTTAGTATAATTATTAATATTAATATTATTAATAATTTGTAAACAAATTTCAATCCCGTTCTAATAATTCTTCTTTAGTTTGTATGTATCAACTGTCAACCTATCCTTCGGACCCTTTTTAAAGTTAGTTAAGCCTTGTTGCATGACATTTTGAAGTTATTTTAAAACATTGGTTAATCCTTCCATTCGAAGACTAGCATCAAAGTAAGTTGATACCTACTCTTTTTCTCAAGTAGTCTTATAAATTATAGGCAGAATACACCATCTATTCAAACCATATCATCTTTGACCCCAGTGATAAGGCGGCAAAACAACTCGGCGCGACGTATATTTTCGTTCGCAGTGCACTTGCCGACGACTTGCGACCACTTTACAAAGATCTCTGTCAACTGGCGCGACGTTCCTTATCGGTATAGACTTAAGGAGACCTCCATATTGTGACACAGGCCAGAATAAATTGGTTTTTTGATAACACCAGCCAACTATTACAAGGGCGACCGGTTGCGAGCGTTCCAAATATGAGTTTCGAATTGAAACGTGTTCCAGAATGGAACGCGAGCGACTTGGCGAGCCGAACCGTTTAGAGAATTAACGGGCCTATGTGGTCCTTCTTTCCAATGAAGATTTGATCCTTTTGATCTTTTGTGATTGGTCTTTTTGAAAGTTCTGTGATTCTGTTTTAATTCATTTGATGGTCAATTAAAACTTGAGATTTTAAATTTGCATATTGGCTAAAATAACAGTATCACATGTTAATATTTTTTTTTGGCATTTTTAACTAGATGAGGCCGGTGTTTCCTAGTTGACCACTCTGAAAAGAAACACCGAAGCAAACATACGATTAATATCTGATCCCATGAGACCCATGTAGATAATGACCAATATGGTCTCTTAAGAGAAGCACTTCACAGATTTAAGTAGACTTGACCTGACTGTACAAGCAGTTGTCAGATTTTGCAAGTGATGCATTTGCAAGGTTGCTCGTAAGTTCTGAGGTAACTCCTCTTTTCATGAAATTGATCACAAATTATACTTTCATAATAGCATTACTTTGCAAGATTATATTTTATATAAAACATCATCAACATCCTTACCAGCATTTCAGCAAAGAGACGGCCACTGTTGGACATAGGCCTTCCCTAAGAGTTGCCATAACGATCGGCCTTGTGCGTCTCGCTTCCATCGGATTTCCGCGACCCTCATCAGGTCACCAGGTCAGGTCACCTTGTGGAAGACCTTCCAACGCTGCGTCTTCCGATACATGGATGCCACTCAAGAACCTTTCGGCCCCATCGACCATCTGTTTTGCGGGCAATGTGCCCTGCCCAGTTTAAATATGTACGGAGAATAAAAAATCTTCAAAATAAATATGGATGCTTCACAAAAATGTTGTTAGTAGGATTGACACATCATTAAATATTAACGTTTAAACGATCAGGCCAGTTTTAGTCGGTCATATCAAGAAGTGATCAATTCTAAAATCATGAATGTGTATTGATGAAAACCGCATAGAAATCGGCACTGTAGTTTTTGAGTTTGTCGTGAACAGACAGACGCTTTGTGGGATCTGTTTATATTATGTAATCTAATATACTATTAAAGGAAGTTTGAAAGTGGTGCCAGTGACTAAAAGTTGAAAGGGAATTGTTTGTATGCCAAGACAAACGATCATGTGAAGAGGAGGGATGAAACGCATGTTACTAAAAGAGTTATGAGTATACATGTGGATGGATGGAGAAGGAGAGTGAAAAGAAAAGATGGACGGATTGTGTGAGACACTGATATGAAAGAAAAGGGATTTAATGATAGCGTGACGGGTGACAGGACAGAATGGAAGAAAAAAAAACGTGTTGCACTGACCCGAAATAAAACGGGACAAGGGCAGGAAGATAAAGATGTAAGAGGATTCGCACGACATTCCACACACTACAATCTTAACAGATTACGTACAAAGCATTTTGGGAACACATTCATAATGCGTACAGCTAAGGAGTGGAATTCCCTGCCGGAGTCTGTGTTCCCTGATAGCTACAACCTAGGGGGTCTTTAAGTCAAGAGTGAATAGGTTACTTCTAGGCAAGCGTGCTCCATCGTCGGCCACATCATCGCTTACCATCAGGTGAGATAGTGGTCAAACGCGAGCCTATCAATAATTAAAAAAAAATAAAAAAACGATTTCTCACTTAAATCTATCACGTATACGTTAAAAATAATTGCAGATAATATTAAAATTGTAGTTAATATTATTTTCTCCGCTATGATACAAACTGATCAATAGCAAAGTAGATCGTGAGAAAGATTTTCACAGTTCAAGAGAACGGCTCCGAACCGGAAATATGATACAGTCCCTTATAGATATAAACTACTGTTATTTATTTATTTTATAACATCTTCTAACTGTTCTAAAGGTATTCAATGTAAATCAATTTAGTTTGAATGTTGTTTTGAACGCTCAATTGGATCAGTTTCTATTATAATGATGGGTTGTTTCCTGTTGATACATTTAAAGTAGCTTATATGTATGTCGCACCTTCGGCCAAATAGTCTTTTGCTATTATGTTCTAATAGTGTCATATCCGCAGGAGAACCAAGGTTACCGACATAGCTAGAAGAATCGCCAAATGAAGTAGCAGGGGCAGGACACATTACTCGCAGAACAGATGGTCGATGGAGACGAATGGTTCTGTTGTGGCGTTCACGTACCGACCGATGACCTGGTGAGGGTCGTGGTAATCCGATTGATGCGAGACGCACAGGACCTTGGAGAGCAGTGGTGGCCGAGTGATTTGTAGGTCGCGGGTTCAAACCCAACCAGGTGCATTACTTTGTGTAATTTATTTCATCACCACATCTCTCAAAACGGTGAAGGAAAACATCGTGAGGAAACCGGCATGTACTAGAACCAAAAATTCGAAGACATGTGACATCCACCAACCCGCACTGAGCCCGCATGGTGGATTACGGACCGGTCATTATGGTGACACTTGGGGGAGGCCTATGTCCAACAGTGGACGTCTTTCGGCTGTAACGATGATGATGATATTATGCAAACTAAAAAACGAACACTTTGCTTTTAAGACTGATATCCGTTTAAATAAAACATAGTCCTATTTAAACCTTAATTTGTGTTATGGTTGTAACGTGTAATTTTCTTGTTGTCGACGACAATAAGTGGGGTTAATTCTAGAGCATGATGCGTGGCCTGCAGGCAGTAGGCAATGACAACCGGGTATAGGATAACTCCCAAGCTTAACACTGTAATCATTGTTTTTTTGTGTTTTTCTTTAGCGAATTTCCTGTCTATAAAGCTGGTTATTAGTTGCACTTGCTATGAAAGACATCACATAAAATTTTGCTTCTTTACATATCATTGGTAAATATTGACTGTCTGTCCTTCTGTTTTTTGTTTGTTTTCTATCAGCTACAAACTGGGGGTATTTAAGCCAAAAGTGAATAGATTTTGACTGGCTTGTTGGCCTAGTCGTTAGTGACCCTGACTGCTCACGTTCGATGACCACCCAGGACAAATTAATGTTTGTGTGAAGAGCACGATCGTTTGTTCTGTGTCTGGGTGCAATTTATCTATAATATGTATGTATTTATAAATATATAAGTATGTTTATCAGGTGTCTAGTGCATCTCCTAACACAAGCTCTGCTTAGCTTGAGACTAGACGGCGTTGTGTGATAGTAGTGGAATATTATTATTATTATTAAATTGCTTCTAGGCAAACGTGTTCCATGGTCGACCTCGTCTTCGTTTACCATCAGTTGAGATAGTTGTCAAATGCCTATCAATAGTGAAAAACAAGACATAAACAGTTTAATTGACCCTCCTTATGAAGTTGATATAATATGTTATTTTCTTAATTTCGCCCACAGTAAATGGAATAGTAGAGAGCATGCTTCAAGTCCTGCAGTCAATTCTATCATAAGCAACGATAACGTACACTGGAAGACAGGGACTAAAACCAGTAATTATATAATGTTTATATAATAATAGTTATTATTATTATTTATTTATTTGCAAGAATATAAGTATACAATAGTATGATCTTAACATTAATGAGGCTCCTTTACATTCTACCATTACATGTGGTGTGCAAAAATTTAATTTTAGATTACATACAATTGATTAAAATTATCATAATATCTCTTCAGTTCTCAAGTCAGTATAATTGTTACAAAATGTCAGATTAAATAAATTAATTGTAAATAGTTAATTTCACAAAACAACGACTAATTAATAATGTCATAATATTTTTTATATAATGTCAGGAATTAATAAAAATATTGTCAAGATGTATTCAATACAATATCATAGGTGTTAAATTCAATTCAATTATTAGAAATGTAAAGGCAAGTCGTAGTCCAATTTAAATTTAGAATCAAACTTTTCATTTAAAAACTCATCTGTAGAACCTGCTTACTATACACAATAGGAATCAAATAATTTCTTTTTAAATGTCATGAAGTTAAGATCTTTAAAAAAATTAGGTAATCACTACATAGTATAAAACATAGTCACTTCCGCTGTCTGTCCCTATGTATGCTTAGATTATTAAAACTACGCAACAGTTTTTGATGCGGTTTTTTTTAATAGAGTGATCAAGAGAAAAGTTTATATGCATAATATAGTAGAGAAACACATATGTAATTTTAGAGGTTTCTAATGTGATGTTGTAAATACACTTTTTTTGCGCTTACATTGCAAACGCTGGCTGAACCCTAAGAGATGGATTAAAATAATGTACAGTATTGTACACCTTAAGAAGGTCTACAAAAAAAATAAAAGAAATACCTATTTTAAAAATAGCTCCATCCAGTAGCCGATTCTGAAAATATTACATATGCTATCGGATAACCTGAGACCGAACCCGAGTCGTCAATGGCACGTAGTGTTCCACGCGCACCTCAAAGAGATGTCAGCAAAACCGTAGGGGCAGGCAGCAAGAAGGGAAGTAGCAGCAGTAGCAGGGAAACCGTGGTCCTAGAAGGCAAAGGGCAACTGAAAAACACAGGCGACAGTAAAAGTCTTACACATACTTTCTCTCCACTCAGAGCGGAAAAAAAGTCATTGGATGCTGAAGATTTGGATACAGTATCCGAATTGGCACGTTTAAAACATTTTTTCAATAAATTTGATGGTGTCCGAATATATTGCATCCGAATCGTCAGCAACTCAAGAAAACGCTGTATTCACAAGCAGTAACCCATCAGATGTTGCTTAACTTCAGTGATCGGATGAGAACCGGTGCTTTCAATGTCCTTGTGGTACGGTCGTTGACTATTGAATGGGAAAAGAACACTGCAAGTATTTATCGCTGTGTGAACATCGATAATAAAATGTTAGTCCATGTGAAAAACTTTGATTGACTATAGCTAGTCAAGACAATGCGTATTGTTGCTATTATTCAACTTGCAATGTTAGCATGTTTTTTTGTTCGGGTCGAATTTTGCAAGCTGAATTATAACCACTTTCCTTTCATTCACTAATCCTACGGAGATGATATTTTTGTACACTGATTCAGTTTCGATGACATTGCAGTTTAATGGTAAGCTTGATTGACAAGATTAGCTCCAGATAAAGGAACTCTTCAACGGTCAACAGCATTGGTATGAAATTTGGTGTTTGCGTTAAAGGCTTTTTGGAGGTATGCGGAAAAAAGAGTAAAGTCCCGCAAACCTCCATTTAAAAGGGAGGATCCTCCGACCAGACGGGTGTTATGTCTGGTGGGCAACTGCCCGATAGATGATTTCAGGCTGTTCTATATGTTCCAATCGCACGGAGAACTTTAATTGCGCGATGCAGGATTAGTTCTTATGTGATACCACAGATGTCCCTACAGCTTGTTTTAGAGAAATAACCAGAAAGCTCTGCTGGCACTTGATAACCGACTGTAAAAGTATTTGAAAAAAATATTTTTCATTCAGAATCTTGATTAAATTTGAAAGGCTTCTATTATTATTATTATTTTTTACTTTTTTAATTTTTGAGTACATTACGAAGGGTCAAAGTTCATGCCAAATAGTAGATTTTCAGAGCCCTTTACAGGATTAATCTTACACAAATTTATAAATTGATTTCAATAGAAGCCTAGATAATATCCACATGATACCTGTGTTTCCAAAATATTTAATGAAAAATGTGTAATAACGTCATAATCACGTAAGAGCAGTTGTATGAAAAATAGTGAAAATGTATGTCGGGTTGGCTGCTCTTAAGTAGTCACAGTTCTTATGAAAAAGGCCACAGGAGCAAAACCGCGGTGAAAAGCCAGTCAGTATTAAAATATTACTCTATCTGTGAGAAAACCTTAAGTTTGATGGGCCATAGAAACCCATGATTTTTTCTCACATGATTATGAGTCGAGGTAAACCTGTATTTAATATATTATAATAAAGGTGCACCAACGCTTAGTGTACATTTATAATATTAGCGAGCACTTATTACCCTTGTTTCGTCGTCATTTTTTGTTAGGACTAAATTTTTGCTTGCGGCTAAGCTTGTCCATAAATACATACATAGCAGGTATATTTTTCTAGTAAACCTAATAGGTTATGTAGGACATTTTTTTTTTTGAGATGAGACTTCTTTGAGTAACTCCTCGCGCTCAACTTCTTTCGAATCCACTGCTCCTTCGAGTCCATTGGTCCTTGGTCCCCACACTTATCAAGTAACAGACAAGAACAATAAAGTAGATAAAAAATTACCTAATATTTGAGAAAGTGCACGAGTATGTATCGAAACAGATGCATTCAGAAGCCATCATCGTCCTTTTGTCCATTTATTTGGGATTGGATGTTTTCTTCGTCCTTTTAGCGAATTCTAGAGAAAGAGGAGGTTCTCATGTCATCAGATTTTTTTTTATTCTCTTCAATAGCTAGTCGTTAGAAAATTAATAGCCAAACAGAGTTGATTTGTTTTTTTTTTATTACAAACTGGCTTTTACCCGCGGCTTCGCCCGCTTATATAAAATATAGCCTATGTCACTCAGGAATGAAGCAGCATTCTATCGGTGAAAAATTTTTCGTAATCGGACCAGTACTTTCAGAGATTACCTCCTACAAACAAAAAAACAAACTTTACCTCTTTATAACATTAGTGTAGAATTGTAAACAAACGATTATTGTTATTATTCTATTATATTATTATGACGTTTGCCGAGGTCTGCCTGTAGATGTATGACCAACTTGACATACTGAAACTCTTCCATGTCTCGGCTGACATTTGTAGATCTTTGACAGTCGTTATGTGTAGCCAGAAGCTAGAAAATCTATGAAAAAATTGGCATTTTTCATAGATTTTCGTAGCCAACAGCAGGGCTACGAACATCTATGATAAATGCCAGTATAAAACTAAAACTAAAACGGCAAAAGGATAAAACTAAAATAATCTAAAATACTTCGTCGTCACCGCGAATCTTACCTCACGAATTTAAGGTCCTTTTTTTATTTAATAACAAACAGGATGCGCTGAGCGAATTTTTTGCGATCACTTTTTACCGTCTACCTGAGTGTACCCATATAGTTCACATATCGAGTTTAAAAATAAAACTACAACGTTAATATGAAATATCATGTGAAACTTGTCGGACAGGGCAGGTCCTAAAAAATACAATTCGCCTACTTACGATGCTTAGTTTTTATACGGTTAATAATTCTGCTCTCATAAGTCAAAAAGCGATATCTGAAAATAGTCTTGTCGTACTTTCATAGCCAAACTGCCACCGATGGGAACCTATATTGTAACCTTGTAGATGATACCAATAGTAGTTCATCATTTCAGCCAATAGACGTCCACTGCTAGACATAGGCCTCCCCCAAATGTCGCCACAATTAACGGTCCTGTGCGTCTCGCATCCATCGGATTCCCGTAACCTTCACCAGGTCATAGGTCCACCTTGTAGGGGGCCTTCCAACACTGTGTCTTCCGGTACGTGGTCGCCACTCCAGAACCTTTCAGCCCCAACGGCCATCTGTTCTGCGAGCAATGTGCCCTGCCCATTGCCACTTAAGTTTGGCGATTCTTCGTGCTATGGCGGCAACGTTCAAGGGACCGCAGAACTGAGAATAATTATGGTTTTAATTTCAACTCGATACCTCCAGGTGTTCCCGAGATAAAGGGAAGAGGCGGGGCGGGAGATAGTGTCAGACTTTTACTGACTAAAAACCCACTCCTGTTCCTTCGTTGCCTTTTGTACCAGGGCCGAGTCTTCCTTTCAGAATCATACCCTTGGCCCCAGTAGGCTTCGACCCTGCTGGGCCCCTACAGTTGCTGACATCTCCTTGACGCGCGCGTGGAACAGCACGCGCCGTTGACGACTTCGGTTCGGTCCGGACGGTTACCGGACGGTTGGACGGCGAGCCACCCATTGCTCGCCGTCCGCAAGCCCGCGCCTACGGTGGCCGGAAATCTGGATCGGAATCCCGGCAGCGGTTGGGGCGTGAGGACCGCTGCCTCACGCGATCGGCCGCCTCCTTTGCAAACATTACTGCTTCGCAAAAGGAGGCGACCGCCTGCCACTCCTCGTCGCTCCGGACCATGGCCTGTACCAAGGCCCAGCGAGAGAGATCGCCCCCGCCGATCGCCCCCACGAGGACACGGCGTTGCTCTGCCCAAGCGCGGCACACCTCCACCGTATGCTCCACCGTGTCCTCCGGGCGGTCCACACAGTGGTGACACCCGGGCGTCGCTTCCGCAAGCCCTTTATTTTACATGAAGCAACTGCATAACTATCCACAACACAATCCATTGAAGTATGAAGCAATAGCAATGAAGGGTTCTATCGAACTCCTTCAGTGTTAAAACACCTCGATAGGCTTCCTACTTTTAGTCAGCAGTTTACCTGTGTTTTTCATTAAGCTGGAGCTGAATATACTTCGCCCCTGTGGTTCCAATGCAGTGAACCTATGCAGTACAGTGTACCTGCACTAAGCTAAAGCAAATCATCACAATTCGTGAATATTTTGGTGACTGTAACAACAAAATATATAATATTCATTTGTAGTTAAACTATGTTGCGTTCTCAACCCTTCTAGCGCCATCTAGTATCGGGTAAAAATAAACTCAAAACTTATCTATGTAGCGCCATCTAGTAGCGAGTAGCAAAGCTTGAATCACAATCACATTTGTACCTCTTCAAGTAGTTAATTATTTGCATATAAGATGGCGCTTTTGTACTAAAATAGAACAGTTTGGAATGCCGCCAGATGGCAGTGTAAAGTTGTAAACTACATTTCCTATAATTCCTACCAAATTGATCATTCTATGTTGAGGTGACCAAACAGCGACTTGCTTTATATAGTTATAATTGATAATAATTATATTCTACGTGACTGACTTGGTGAAGAGCTACATTCAACAACTCGGGACAGCTCTGTTATGCTACCTACTGCACCACCTAGCATTTTTTTTTTAGTTCTTTTGTAAAATTGTTTCAAGATAAACGAATAAGAAAAAATTGCTGTTGAATAAGACTTAGATAGTCAAGATTTTATTAGAAAGTTAACAAGAAAATTGCCTAATTGTTTTCTAAGTGGTCCATTTAAAAATAACATTTATTTTAAGATGGGTTTATAGGTGCCAGTGTGCGTCCAATACGTATTATTTGATAACCGCATCCAAAGAGGCTTGAGCGTACGCGTACGGTGCACAAGTGCGGAGTAAGTACTACAGGGAGGAACTAAGAGACTTTTTTAAGGTGGGAAATCAACCAATGATTTCTCCCGCTCTATAATAATTATCCCAAGGAAACATAATTAATCCCAAGGCCCAAACTGAAAACCTGACTGTGAGCTCATCTTATTATGCGTGAGGCCGCAGCTTTTATGCTGAGCGTTCGGCCGTTTTGCGCGGATGTAACGCATATCTTCCCTATTTATTAATTATGTTTGTTAGCTAGTTTTAAGATTGCGTCATTTCGCGTAAATAAACGGTTTTTCTTTCTTTCCCTCTATCTTTTTGAAAGACAATTTACAAGAATATATACTGCAGTATCCACCACAAATAAAATTGGATAGTGCTGGGAAGGATGACAACGACAATGATGACGAGAAGGCAGTGGATCGCCTTGCAAACCTAGTCTGTAAGTTACACAGCAATTCAATAGCGCTTTCTCAGGAACGGACGTAACTGATGGAAGTGAGCAGCAATAACAAACATTACCTCTTTATAACATTAGTGTAGATTTCAGTTGACACTGCCAAAAGCAACGCGATTTGTACTAATTCCTCATCCATAAACTAACTAGTGCGCCTCACCACCAATGATTGCATCTCTGCTTACCATCAAGTGGGATCGCAGTCAAGCACTGGTTTAAAAGAATTAAAAAAAAAAACAAGACGTTAGCATGTGCCGGGAATCACGAGACTACTGATCAATCTGAATTTTTAAGAGATGTGTGGGGCCTGAACTTAGATTATAAATTTTGTATGACGCCAGCCTTAGTCCACGTTTGTACGTTTGTGTTGCATGAAGTTTTAATAAATGTTTCTGCTAACCTAACAGACCAAGTGCGTCCCTGCTCAACCGTCAGTCGCCATAAGTACTCGATAGTAAGTAAATATTAAACAGAGTAAAACGATTAGAGTTTATAGCAAATACTTGAAACTACAGACTCAATCGGCTCGCTCTAGCGGGACACAAGTTTGTACGACTATGTCATAATGGTGCATGATGTGCTAGCCTAGTAGGTGCAGTGCAGTACCGTTTCTAAATTGACAATGTTCAAATATCCACATGAGATAGATATCCGCAGGAGAACCAAGGTTACCGACATAGCTCGAAGAATCGCCTAATTGAAGTGGCAATGGGCAGGGCACATAGCACGCAGAACAGATGGTCGATGGAGCCGAAAGGTACTTGAGTGGCGACCACATACCGGAAGACGCAGTCAAGTCAAAGTCAATAGTTTTTATTTCACATATGCCTACATGGGCACTTATAAAACTTCAGAAGCTAGTAAACGGTTCCAAATTGGTCGTTTCCTATGGAGAAAAACCGACAAGAAACTCCATGGTTACTCTAAAAAAAGTGGTTGCTTACAATATTTTCATATAACAGTATTAATAGTTATTATGTAAGAACAGTGTAGACCAGTCAATTTTGAACCCAAAAGCGCAAAAAAAAAATCATATAAAAAAAAGTGAGTCGTAATAAAATGTGAGAAGTAACCTAAGAATTTACGGAGCCTACCGTGTTCTCACATTCACATTATAAAAAAGAGGATATATAAAAAAAAAAAATCAAGAAAAATAAATAATTACAATTATCAATAAAAATTACTAACGAATTTATGGTGGTTGGCGTCTAATAATATAAAAAAAATTGCAAAAGCAAAATACAACCAATTAATGTGGAGCAGTACTAGCTAGTAAATGTATCTATTAATACATTAAAATTTACACAATATTATGAGTTACCAGGAGGCCACATGTGCAGAAGCAGTAATTGCCAAACAAGCGTGTTTTCGACTTAGTCTTTGTAATACGCTTTTTTAAGTTAGGACACGCTTAATATAGGTTTTAACTTTCCCTCGCTAAGTTCAGTCACCGCCTTTGGCAGCTTGTTATAAAAGCGTATGCTGTTTACTAAAAATTACTTGCTGGTCTTAGCTCATCTCCATTTGGATAATACAATTTCGTGTTTACTGTGCGTATTTATGTTATGAAAATCGCGTCTAATTTTGAAGAGGTTTTTACGAACATACAAAATACTTTCTAAGATATAAAGAGAAGGCAGAGTAAGTATATCGATCTCTTTGAATTTATTTCTGAGGGACTCGCGAGGCCCCTTTTTATAAATATCCCGGATTGCTCTCTTTTGCAATATGAAAATTGAGTCTACATCGGCTACAGATCCCCATAGTAAAATGCCATAAGACATAATACTGTGGAAATAAGCATAGTAAACTAACCTAGCTGTAGCTACATCTGTCAATCGCTTTTTTTTAATTACTCCATATGCGGCTGAACTTAATCTACTTGAAAGAATTCTAATATGAGCGCCCCACTGCAGTTTAGAATCGATAGTTATACCTAAGAACACAGTTTCCGTAATAATATCAAGCTTGTTGCCGTCAAGAATTAGATTGACGCCAACTTGAGGGACATTCGGTAATGAAAATTTTATACATTTAGTTTTATTCGCATTTAATAAGAGATTATTAGCTGCGAACCATTTCGCAAGAACAGCCAGACTTTGCAAGACACTCCCATCTTTTGTATCTACTTTAAAAATAAGAGAAGTATTGGAAGGCCTCCCACAAGGTATACCAACGTCCTGGTGAGGGCCGCGGGAATCCGATGGATGCGAGACGCACAGGACCGGTCGTTATGATGACACTTGGGGGAGGCCTATGTCAAACATTGGACGTCTTTCAGCTGAAATGATGATGATGATGATAATGATGATGAAACGTCCAAAGTTTCACTATTGTTTACTGAAATGAAAATGATGGACTAGACAGCAACGTATGTTATGTACCTATACTCAATCATCCAATTACTTCTCTCGCTCTAGGGCAGAACCGGAGGGCGTGACTTTTCCTGACTAAAACCCACTCTTATGTTGCCTTGCGTTTCAGGATCATGGGTTTCTTATTCGGAAGCGAACCCAATAGACTTCGGCCCTGCTGGGTCCCTGCGGTTTTGCTGACATCTCTTTGAGGCGCGCGCACGAACACTACAGGCGCCGTTGACGAATCGGGCTCGGTCCGAACCTTTACCGGACGGCCGGACCGAGCTACCCATTACTCGTCGTTCGCAAGCGCACGCCTATGGTGGCTGGAAATAGGAGTCGGGATCCGGGCTGGGGCGTAAGGAAGTCCGTTCCATCAAGCGTTTTTGAGTTTATCGTCTGACTATGTGCGTTAGCATTACTGCTTTGCAGAAGGAGGAGACCGCCTGCCATTCCTCCTCGCTCCAGATCATGGCCTGTACCAGGGCCCGACGAGAGAGGTCGCTGCTACCGATTACCCTCACAAGGACACGTTGGTGCTCTGCCCAAGCGGGGCACACCTCCACCGTATGCTCCACCGTGTCCTCCAAACGATCCACACAATGGTGATACCCGGGCGTTCTTCTGCCTGAATTAGGTGCTGGAACCGTCCGAACTTACAATGTCCGGTGAGGACCTTCGTCTAGATTCTATCTTTGTTTTCCTTTTTTCCCCATTTTTTGCGTCATTTGTCGCCACATGATAATAATTACCTACTCCAAATTCACACTACACTCCTGAATAATTTTTTTTCCTTATTTCAAACTTGCTAAAATTTATGCGACCAGTATTACTGTTACTCAGCAGCACACAGTAATAACTCCTCGTCACAGATTGACAGTGGCGCCCATTAGCATTATAGATATCGCGTGTATTTAGAACATTAACACAACTTCGTTAGAGATATCTCCTCAGTTCAATGCGCGCCTAGTACCTCCGATTAGAACTGCGCTTGGAACGTTAGAATATTTTTCAATATTGTGTTAGAAGTTGTTGATATTTTGCGTATGTTTTGGTTTAGATCGTAACTGACATAATGAGTTTTGTTAATTTAGACAATGATAGATTTTTCATAAATATAAAAATCTCGCGTCACAATGTTTGTTAGCGAACTCTCCCGCTTTTTTGACCGTTTTTTTTTTGTTTACACATATTTGGTAGGTCTGAGTATAGGTCTGGGGCCATAGGTTGACTTCGGAAAGAGAAATCCGTGGTCCTGAAACGCAAACGACAATGAAATAACACAAGCGTGATTTTAGTCAGTAAAAGTACGATTGTACTCCAGCTCCGCCGTAGGGCGAGAGAAGTCATTGGATGATTTCCCGCCAAAAAAAGGTCTGAGGTCGTAGGCTATTTTTAATAACCCTAGGTGTGATAAGTCTACTAATATGCGGGCGAAGCCGCTGGCAGCAGTTAATAATAATAATAGACGAACTCGCGCACTGAGGGTTCCGTAAAAACTTACCTGTGAACAGTTCAATACCCTAATTGAGTTACGATGATTATGCCAAATCGCAAAAAAAGTTTTTTTTTTGTAACGTAACTACAAATTTACAGGATTTACTTAAATGTGAAATTCTGTATGACTGTTACACTTTCACACTTATACTATTCAACCGATTATGACAAATTTTAGACCGTAGTAAGCTTAAAGTCTAAGAAAGGACATAGACTATTTTTTATCTGGATTCGATTTCGTGTCTGCAATAACCGACCTTAACCCGGACAAAGTTGCGAGTAAGCATAGCATATAATAGCATAATCAGCCTTTTAATATTCCCACTGCTGGGACTCAGGCCTCCTCTCTCTAGGAGAGGAAACAAGACTAGTTTGCGAGCAAGACTAGTCCATACTAATATTATAAATGTCTTTCACGGCAAAACGGAGCTACGAATTGACGTGATTTTTTAAGGGGAGATAGTTGAAGGGATGGAAAGTGACATAGGCTACTTTTTGTCTCTTTATAACCCCCCACTCCCCTAAAATAGGGGGTGGAAGTTTGACTTTTACGCGGGTGAGACCGCTGGCAGAAGCTAGTTTCTTATATTTTCACTAATCACAAAATCAACACCAAGCCGTGTTGTTGGTCAGCATAATATAGATATCGACGATGAATCGTACCTAGATAGTTGGTTTTATACCAATGTCGGACAAGTTTCGAGGAAATCGGTTGACATCACATGCCCAACTCATGCTGAGTTGGGCATGTGATGCACAACATGGTACACGACATAAGGAAAATTGGTTTTGAGCAGAAATATTAATAGATTTCAAAAAAACATAAAATAATTTTAGAGATAATAGAGTGTAAAGCCTCTGTTGAATATCTGTCGCTATATAATCTAAAGGATTCTCAATAAGAAGAATAAGTTCTAAGAGGGACCAAATTTTTTAGACTTGTAGCGACATCTATGGGGTCACATAAGAACTAATCCTGCATCGCGCAATCAAAGTTCTCTGCGCGATTAGAATATATACAACAGCCCGAAATCATCTATCGGGCAGCTGCCCACCAGACACAACACCCGTCTGGACGGAGGATCCTCCCTTTTCAATGGAGGTTTGCGGGACTTTACACTCTACTACCTCCAAAGACTAAATCTTTAATTTATGTAGGTACTTTTACATCATCAAAGTCAGTTATTTCAAAAGTTAGACTCCTTGTCAATTCCAAAATAAATACGGGCGCATATCTTGTATGTATGTATATATGAATGCATGTACGTGTTTAGTATTCTTTATTACCTATCTTCCAAACCGCTGAACGGATTTATATAATTAAAAAATAAAATAATCTGGACTAAAATCTTTGCATGTATTATGGGTCCCGACTGTTGCAATCTATATGTTCCGTATTAGGATTTATTTTATGTGTTTCAATTAATGCAATTAAATTGTTTTAAACGCTACTAGACTGGACTTGTTTTTTTCTTTTCAGTTTTTCGCAGTCAGGTTTTTTTTAAAGTAGATAAAAACGAAGAAAAATTTATTATTAATCAATTTAAATATCTTACTTGCAATTATTTTATCACAAATGTTTTAAAGGCTAAGTTTGTATTTGTGTGTTATTCGTTCATACTCAAACGGCTGCATACATCTGGATGGAATTTGGCACGAGGGTAGATCATCTCCTGAAGTAGTAGGTACATAGGATACATAGTAGGTGTATGTTCCCATGGTATATTTTTAACATTCATACGGATAAAACTGCGGTTAGAAAATATTAATAAATTTGTTAGCTCTCTCCACGTGTTGGATCAAAGTGTTAGTGCAGAGAGTAAAGGAAATAAATAACTAAATAGTAATAAATCTGAAAAGAGCGTCAGTGGCAAAAAATATTAACTAGAATGCCAAAAAATTGTCTGTAGATTTTAGATGACTTGTTACAGGCATACACCTACCTAATGTAGGCATGATTACACACAATTAACTAGAGCATTGAAATGACATCCAGAAATATTATAGTATTGTTGTTGTTGTTGTTGTAGTGTTGTTTGTAGTATTGTTGTATTGTATTGTGTTCTGCAATAAAGATTTGACTTTGACTTTATGATGGCCAGAATAGTTAATATTGTAAAAGGATGAAAAATTGGACGTTAAGTTCTGGAGTAGCGACCGCGTACCAGGAGACGTAATTCACACTTTTTTTCTCAAATTAGAAGCTACAAGTAATGAAACCAGGATTTGAAATCAACTTGATTTGGAAAGGTCTCTTTTTAGGGTTCCGCACCTCAAAAGGAAAAAACGGACCCCTTATAGGATCACTTTGTTGTCCGTTTGTCTGTCTGTCTGTTAAGACCCTTTATCTCGGGAACGCGTGAAGTTATCGAGTTCAAATTAAAACCATACTCAAGTCTACAGTCCCTTGAAGCTGTAGAAAAATCAAACTTTTAGGTTTAATTTAAAATGGTTATTTCGATACACTCAAGGGAATCAAAATTCATAGGGTACTTCCCTTTGACCCAGAATCCTGAAATTTGGCATAAAGCAAGATATAGGAATAAATCAGAAAACAGTAAATTTTTGTTAACAACGTCACAAAAAAAATACGTTTTTGCGATTCGAAAAAATCTTCGAGACTCCATTCAGGAATTGTACTGTTTTCATAGGTAAGTTTGTACGGAACCCTCAGGGCACGAGTCCGACTAGCACTTGCCCAGTTTTTTATTATAAATTCATTATTTAATGTTTGTGATTTACAATGTCCTTTTTATCGCTTTATTTAATTTTAATATTATTATTATGTATTTTTTTTGACGGTCCGATGGTCGCAGTGGTTGAGCGATTGACTGCTACGCGGCTTTTATTCTTTAACATAGAAGTTTGATTTTTTCACAACTTCAAGGGACAGCAGACTTAAGTATGGTTTTAATTTTAACTCGATACCTAAACGCGACAGACAGAAAGAAAGACGGACGGACAACAAAGTGATCCTAAAAGGGTTCCGTTTTTTCCTTTTGAGGTATGGAACCCTAAAAAAACAAATATTAATTAAAGAGCATTCCGTTCACAATGACATAGTACATATATATTATATAAGTATGTAGATATGTTTATGTATTATTTTATTAATATTATTTGTAATTTTAAAATTGTGCGATGGATCCTACCCTCTATTGTGATCTCTCTCCATCACTCAATGAAACCATTGAGTGATGGAGAGAGATCACAATGAAAGAAAGAAGAAAACTCAACTTTGAGTTAAACTCGCTTAAGTACATGAACTATGATATCCACATATTATGTAACTTATCGTGGTATACAATAAAGAATATAAGATAACAAAATAAATAAAACTAACATAATTGACTCTTTATCTAAATAGATAGGCCTGTTGGTGATAGGCCTGTAATTGGTCTAGTGGTTAGAAGCCCTGACTCCTATACCGGAGGTCGTGGGTTCGATTCCCACCCAGGACAAATGTTTGTGTGATGAACACCATCATTTGTTCTGTGCTGGGTGTATAGCATAGCATAGTCGGCCTTATAATGTTCCCACTGTTGGGACTCAGGCCTCCTCTCTAGGAGAGGGAATGGACCATAATCCACCACGCGGGCCCAGTGCGGGTTGGTGGATGTCACATGCCTTCTAATTTTTGGTTCTAGGACATACCGGTTTCCTCACGATGTTTTTGTCTGGGTGTAATTTATCTATAATATGTATGTATTTAGAAATATATAAGTATGTTTATTAGTTGTCTAGTACCCATAATACAAGGTCTGCTTAGCTTGGGACTAGACGGCGTTGTGTGATAGTTGTGGAATATTATATTATATTATAATTCCGGTTATTCCACGCATTCATCTCAATGGAATGCTTGATTCCTCAATAGCTCTTCAATACTGAATATCATTAAAGCAGTTAGACGTTGCCAACACTGCATCACAGTCAACGTAACTCATTAGAGACAAGCTAGAAGTCCAGATTTATTATTTAGCTACAGACCTTATGAATACCTGATCATTATTCTTAAAGAGTAATTCCATTGAGTAAGTACCGTTGTATTTTATAGTCAGTGGTAAGTAATAAGTAAGTCAGTGGGGTAATTACGGACAGTCAAGTTTTAGGGTTGATGAAAAAAATGGATGGATCGAGTTAGGAGTGATATGAAAGAAAATGGAGTCAGTGATAGCATGATTGTTGACAGAAGAGAATGGAAGAGTAATTACCGTTGAGTTTTATAGTAAATAATAGGTTAAGTCAGTGGGGTAATTACGGACAGTGAAGTTTTAAGGTTTATATGAAGTGATTATTTATAGGGAGGCCAAAGAAAAAAATGGATGGATTGAGTGAGGAGTGATATTGAAGAAAAGGGAGTGATAGTGTGACAGGTGACAGAACAGAATGGAAGAGTGAGAACTGTTGAATTTTTTAGTAAGTAATGGATGAATTGTGCTCCTCACACAATTCATCCATCTTTTCTTTTTCCGGTGCAGGACCAGTCACAAATAATGAGATAAAAAAGTATTGAGCCGATCCCAGGTAATGTGGGACCCCTCTCACTCCACCCTGAATGAAGTTATTTGATGATTCCCCAACCCAAAAAGGGGCGGTTCTTAATCTCATCATAACTAATTATTGTTGTTAGAAACTTTGAAACTGTAATTTTATGAGTGCTAAATCAAGAAACACGCCATACCGATTACCTACTTTTCCCGTTCGTATTGAAAGTTTCTAAACTCTTTGCCTTCCTCCACAGACCATCATTAACCCGGCGGCAGTGATCTCTCGCGCCAGGCCTTGGTACAGGCCATGGTCCGGAGCGAGGAGGAGTGGCAGGCGGTCGCCTCCTTCTGCGAAGCACTAATGCTAGCAAAGGAGGCGGCCGCACGCGCAAGCTGCCGGGATTCCGACCCTGTTTTGCACCCACCGTAGGCGCGGGCTTGCGGGTGGCGAGTAATGGGTAGCTCGCCGTCCGACTGTCCGGCAACCGTCCGGACCGAGCCCAAGCCGTCGACGGCGCGTAGTGTTTCACACGCGCCTCAAGGAGATGTCAGCAACCGTAGGGGCCAAGCAGGGTCGAAGCCTACTGAAGCCAAAGAGATCCCCGGAGCCCTGGAACAATGGCAAAATGGGAACAGGAGTGGGTTCTTAGTCAGTCAAAGTCTGACACGCCCTCCTGCTTCGCCCAAGAGATCCTCTTCAGAGCGAAGATGTCATTAATTGATTTTCCCATCTAAAGATAAAAAAGACTATAATTAAAGAAAATGAAGTTTGTATAGACTAAAACAAAAAAATAACTCATGAATCACTTATCTAAAACTGTAGGAGGATGCTTGTAACAACCGTATGACATTGCAAGCGATGTTTTGAATTGACGATGGAAATGGTATTTTCACCAGGAAATTACCTTTGAATTCTGGGTTTTAGCCCAACTGATAGCCTTTTGTTTTATCCTTATTATAGAATACAAGAAACTTTATTGGACCTACACGAAAATAGTAACAAAACTTTTACACAAACTTTAATCTATAGGTACAATGGCGGTCTTATCGCTACTTTACGATGGACTGTAAGAACTTAAAATAAAAAGGGAATGTACCTACTGAATGTAATTGTACTGCTAGCGTTTTATAAAATATTAAATTGCATATTAAAATTAAGTAATACTTAAACATACTAGAATATAACATACATATATAGATACAAATTTATATTATACAAGCGGTCTTGACAAACGTTGCCCTGTCCGAAAACCGGGTATTAGTCGGAAAAAAATGCCTTATATTTAACTTACTACCAGATATAGTAACATATAACAGACAAAAATAAAAAATGATCACTAAAATTAAACCCACATTTTGATGTAAAACTATAACCAAAATTTTTACATCTTGCTATCTAATTTAAGGAAACTGTCTCCAAAAAAATCATCGTTAACCCTAACTTAACCTAACCTAACCAAAAGAGAATGAGTGCAAGAAAGATAAAGTATGGAGAATGAAAGTACGAGAGGTATACAAGCGAGAACTGGAATGAATGAAAACTAAACCAGCTAGCATAGACTCCGATACATGTCGGAGGTAGAAGAATAAAAAAAAAACCTAACCCAACTTAATAACTTAATATGGCATCATAATACTTTATCAGAGAGCAGCTGTGGCCGAGTGATAACGGCCCCGACTTACGAGTTGTAGGTTGCGGGTTCAAACCCAGCCAGGCGCATTACTTTGTGTAATTTATTTCATCACCACTGCTCTCAAAGCGGTGAAGGAAAACATCGTGAGGAAACCGGCATGTCCTAGAACCAAAAATTCGAAAACATCCACTAACCCGCACTGGGCCCGCGTGGTGGATTACGGCCCATTCCCTCTACCAAAGAGGAGGCCTAAGTCCCAACAGTGGGAACATTATAAGGCCGACTATGCTAATACTTTATTTGGGAACCAGCCTACATTTTATGGCAATCACAGTGGTTTATTTAAGCAGAAATAACGCATTAATTTGCTCGCTAAGATTTCGTGATCATTTACTACATTTGGTGATCAAATACAATTTGAAGTGCAGTCGTGACTAAAATAGCTAGTACTATTGTAATTTTAGTCTTTATTTTTCTGGTGTCAAGTATATATTTTTGGTAAAAGAACTAAGGGTATCAAAGCATTTTATGGTGGTCATTATATATAACCCCAAAAAAAAATTGAGAACCCGATTGCAACGTCACCTACGGGTTCAATTGTATTTTCAAACCATCTAGGGACCCACTCAAATATACATACATAGCTACATCTAAACCGGTCAAACCGTTTAGGAGGAGTGACAAACACACTTACAGAAGAATGATATAAATAAAAATATATCTATATAAAAGACTATATACAATGTGATATTTTTGATATCACATAACTCAAGGCTTATATTCTATAAGGAAAAATAATACTAAAGGCCCTAGAATATGTAGTCCAATAATGCAGGGTTTCGAAGATATCATCAGTCATAATTAATTTAGGTCATAAATTTACACCCGTATGACAAACTTTACTTTTGTGACGTCGCCAGTCATCAATGAAACCTAAAGTAGTTTGCAAATAAACAAATGACATTACATATTTACACTGTCATATTTCACATAAGGGTGTTTTACATTAAAAAAAAATATTTATTTAAACTTCATGTACAGTAGTGATACATAGGCGGACTTAATGCAACAAGGCATTCTCTACCAGTCAACCAATAGTCAATAATTTATCGAATTATTTTGTATGGAAAATGAAAACAAAAAGAAAAAGATAATTGAAAACTAATTCATATGCCAGTTGATTCTTTGTTATGGTCTCATTCATACCCTAGAGTTAAGGGATATTTTTTTTCGTTGGGAAAATCATCTTAAGACATCCCCCGCCCTTGGGCGGGGCGGGAGATAGTGTCAGACTTTTACTGACTAAAAACCCACTACTGTTCCTTCGTTGCCTTCGTCCCAGGGCCCCGGGTTTCGTTTTCACACTACCCATGGCCCCAGTAGGCTTCGACCCTGCTGGGCCCCTACGGTTTGCTGACATCTCCCTGAGGCGCGCGAAAAAAAAAAACACATTGTATAAACATACAAATACAATATTACCTCTTTATAATATAATGTAGATATTTTACACTATTTTATAAAAGAAAGCAAAAAAAAAAAAAAATAGAAAGGAAAAACTGAAATAAAAATAGTTAGAACCAGAATAGAATTAGAGTTCAAATAAATGGCCTTTGACTAGATTTATTACTTTTTTTATGGCACTTATGAAAATACTTAAAATGTCTACTTACATATTTTACTAAACACCCCTACACCTACATCCTCACAAAATGCAGGCATGTGTATGCTTACAATAAAACTACGCCTAGAGGAAAAAAAAACAATATTTTACAGAGGTCCACAACCTCAACAATCCAGTTAGCAATATCTACACATTACAATGCTTTATAAAAATAAAATCATAGATTATATCAAACCTCACAATACTAAAGGTTACGGAGATAATCTCGGCAAGTGAGCGTTTGCCTTTATCGCTAAGTTAAGTCAAGTTACTCAAGTTCAGGCTGTATAGCCAGTCAGCCTTCGTCATCCGCGCAGCCCGCACGCCGCTGCTTAACGCAACTTAATTCCAACTTAAATCGTAACTTAATTCGGAGATAACATAAACAATAACTCTCAAACTGCGTCTAAGTTGACAGTGATGTAAAAGTGTTACGTTTGTGTAACTTAAGTGACAGTTAAGTTGAGTTAGCGGGTTAACTTAGCGAGTGCAAACTTTTTGTTTTGATTTTTTTCTTTTGATATGGTAGCGGAATGTTTAATTTTAAGTGTAGTGCTCATATTTGTATCAGTTATGTGTGGGGTTTTTGTTTCACTTGTGTTACTTAACTTACTTGTTTCATTTGTGATTGCATACACTATTGTGTTAAGTTGCACTGTCAAAAAACTAGAGTTAACTTAACTTATTCGACAATGGTATTAAGCAAATATGGAGTAATTTAAACCGCGAAAATTTAAGTGAGAAAACCTAATTGCACGAATGATAAAGTATAATTTAAAATATTTAACAAATATCAATAACTAGCTGTCCCCGCGGTTTCACCCGCGTCTTTGGTTATTGCTCTGCTCCTATTGATCGTATTGTGATGTTATTTATCCTATTGACTTCTTTGATAAATTGGCCACCCAATGCATTTCTTCTTTTTTAATTCAAATCAGTAGTTTCTGAGATTAACTCGTTTATTTATTTATTAAAACTTCATGCAACACAAAAGTACAAAGGCGAACTTAATGCCTTAGGCATAAACAAACAAACAAAGAAATAAACTCTCCAGATATAAATATAGTAAAACATAATTTACTTACCATACTTACGTATCAAAATCAATTTGGTTTTCGCCTAATTTCCTCTTCATTTTCTTTTCATGTTTGTGCAAATAAACTGTTTTCTTTCTTTCTTTTTCTTTTCTCTTTTTTCTAAATAATAAAATTATATTTACTTATCCTACAACACTTTGTATCCACGATTAATGCTAATAAATAAACAAAAATCATCAAACATCTCTCATCCAACTCTCCTGTCGCAGGTCTGTTGGAAGAAATTTCATATGAAGTAACCAGTCCCTTTGTGCTCTTCTATCTGCTTTTGTTCTTTTCATTTTTAAGTCTTTGTGTGTACATAAATTAATAAATAAATAAAAAATCGGCCAAGTGCGAGTCACACTTGCACACGAAGGTTCCGTACAGTCCGTAGCAAAAAAACGGCAAAAAAAAAAAACACGTTTGTAGTATGGAAGCCCCACTTAAATATTTATTTTAATCTGTTTTTAGTATTTTTTGTTATAGTGACTACAGAAATACACCATCTATGAAAATTTCAACTGGTTAGCTATCATGAGATACAGCCTGATGACTGACAGACGGACAGCAGATTCTTAGGCAATAGGATCCCGTTTTTACCCTTTGTGTACGGAACTCTTAAAATTACGCTCTGATAATATTTAGTTATGAAGTTAAAGATTTACGAAACATCCAAATAAAATAGAAACTAGGATAGAAAAAAAAAAGAAAAAAAAAATGTTTTTATTTGCCGGAAAAGACGCCAACTTAAGGCTAACATATTACAAACAATTTCATGACAAAAACACAGAACTATTAACAAAGAAAAGAAAAATTATTACCTACAAGAATAACTTAACAACAACTTAACTATTCAAGTTACGTTTAAGTTAAACTAGTTTACAATGATTGATCTCAAGTTCGCTATCTCTAGTATGAAGCCTCGCTAATTGCACTTTGCTGTAATAGCTAACATTACTCTAAAATCAAGTTTTATGATCAAAATATTAGCTACTATAACTAGGATGCTGAAGTTTTTCTACAGCTGCTTAAGTTACAAAGTATGGTTTACGATAGTTATTAAATTATATACTTAAAACTTATTTCTTTTCTGAATAAGTGTCATCAGAAGAGATAGTAAGTCGGTTCCTATAAAATTAAAAAGTAAGAAAAATAAAAATACCGATGAAACTAAATATTAATTAATGGTTCAGGACCAAGTAGTATATTCCTGTTTGTATTCTTTAGTCCACATACTATTCTGTATATATAAAAGCGAAATACCACTCACTGATTGATTAATCACGAAATCTCGAAAACTATAAAACCTACAAACTTAAAATTTGGCTAATAGGCTTCTTATAGGGTGAAAACATCCTTTAAAAACAGATTTTTCGAAATTCACCCCCTAATGGGATGAAACAGGGTTCCAAAGTTTTTTTAGTAAGAAACAGACTTTCACGCGGGCGAAACCGCTGGCAGAAGCTAGTTTATTATATAACTACTTTTAAACATTTAAACATATAGACATCTTAACTAATAATAGTTTAATAGGTACCTATATGCACAAACGGCTAGAAAAAGAACTCTTTGGGCTTCAAAAAATTCATCCACATCGATGTCAACGGGAAAAGTGCCCAGAACGCTGGCAGTATTGCCACGCTGGATAGCAATGCTGATTCGTTGGTAGAAGCTTTTCTTTGGTCAACCAGCCCTCTTGGTCATGCGAAGACCATCTGTTCGCTGATATCCCTACATTAATTAATTAATGTAGTTTCAGATTATATTTGTAATTTAATTCAACATTCTGACAAAATTAGTAGCTGTTTATGAATTTTCTCATGTCGACGTTCTTTGGTGATAAATTAGGAAGGCCATCTCAGTATGATTTTTTTCCATCTATTGTGATTGACGTGGAAACAGTGTCATCATCATCATCATCATCATCATCATCATTTCAGCCGAAAAACGTCCATTCTTGGCCATAGGTCTCTCCCAAGTATCGCCACAACCGGTGCTGTGTGTGTCGCATCCATCGGATTCCTGCTGCCCTCACCAATTCATCGGTCTACCATGTGGGAGGCCTTCCTACACTGCCTCTTCCGAGCTGGCTGAGCCGGCTCTATCAAAAACATATTACAAAAAAAAAATATCTACCATTTGAAAAAAAAATAGAAATTTCTTAAATAATACAATACAATAACATATACAGACTCCGCTTATTCTTAGGTTACTTCCTTTTACGACTCACTTTTTTTTAGTATGATTATTTTTATTGTGCTTTTGGGTACAATATCGACTGGTCTACACTGTTCTTACATAATGTCTATTAATACTGTAATATTAAAATATTGTAAACAACCACTTTTTTAAAAGAGTGACCATGGGGTTTCTTTCCGGTTCTTCTCCATAGGAAACGACCAATTTGGAACCGTGCACTAGCTTCTGACGTTTTATAAGTGCTCATGTAGGCCTGTGTGAAATAAAAACTTTTGACTTTGGCTTTGAATATTAATAAAATACAATTCCTAGTGTGAAGCAACGTTTTCATAAAAAAATATTAAAAATTATTACATTTATTATTGGTTACAAGAAACAAGTCGGTAGTCTTTATTTTCTCTTTGAAGTAGCTGGCTGAAATATCTGCGGTTGCAAAGGTCTCGTCTTTGTCGGAATATGATTTGTTACTATAATGTACAATGGGAAAAACTTTAAAGACTTTGAAGTTTGAAGCTCTTGTTCAACTTTTGTCTTTATAATAGGTACAACATATAACTAGAATAATGCACACTCTTATATCATCATCATCATCATTTCAGCCGAAAGATATCCACTGTTAGACATAGGCCTCCCTCAAGCGTCGCCACAACGACCGATCCTGTGCGTCTCGCATTTACCACATTCCCGCGACTCTCACCAGGTCGTCGGTCCACCTTGTGGGAGGCCTTCCTACGCTGCGTTTACTCTAGAACCTTTCGGCCCCATCGATTACCTTTATATACCCCAATTAAAAAATTAAGATACAATCATAATTCAAACACTAAGATTTTACTTAAATGCACTAAGGTAGATTTTTTGTTTATAGTAGGTATGTCAATAATATAGGGAACATTGGTAGCGCATCAATATTGTTATATCTTTATCGGTACAAACACTCTATAGTGACATAATCAGTCTCTCTCTTTCTTTCTTTCTTCCCGTGTTAAAAACAGCAGCCGATTCTGAACGTACTACTTTCTGAATGTGCATTTATTCTAGCTTGTTTCCAGTTTCGCTCCTGTGACCTGTCTCACAGGAACGAAAACCAATATAGGTATATATAGCCTATGGCACTCGGTGATAGAGTAGACATCAATCAATAAGACAATTTTCATTATCGAATTAATACTTTCAAAGATTTTAACATAAAGTTCTACCTATTTCATATACTCCTACAAGTTAAGACAAAAATTTTGAATACTGGCTTCTGCCAGTGGTTTCTCCATACAAACTTTGGATCCCCGTTTCATCCCCTTAGGGGTGGAGTTTCGTAAAATCCGTCCTTAGCGGATGTCTACACTCTATAAGGAACCTACCTGCCAAATTTTAAGTTTGTAGGTGTTATAGTTTCTGATTTCGTGACTAATCGGTGAGTGGTATTTCGCTTTTATATATATAAAAGATGAGCAAAGCTTAATTAGGCTGATAATGTTCCTGCTCCAGACACTCAAGCCTTATCTCTAGGAGTGGGAATGTCAGAAATCGGAAATCAGAAATCAGAAATCAGAAACGTTTATTTCAAATAGACCAATTACAGGCACTTTTGAATTGTCAGAATGTCGGTCAATCAAAAAAAAATACAAGTGAAGCTAAATTGCACGTTCCAAAGCGTAGATCTCTATGGAGAAGAACGTGCAAGAAACTCCATGGACGGACACTATTTTAAATCATATTATGAGTTACATAAATCTTGGTTACATATTTCTTGGGAAGGCAGACGAAATGGGAGGCGAGGGTAGGAGGGTACAAAATAGCCTACGAGCTACTCTCAGACCTACCAAATATACACAACAAGCTTCATAAAAATCTGTCAAGCCGTTTCGGAGCAATTCGATAACAAACACTGCGACACGAGATTTTTGTATATTAGAAGACAGTTACATTTATATCTGTACCCTGTACAGTTGTACTATGTTATTTTTTTGGTGTCAGTAAAGTTTGTTCTATTCTATTTTACCCCACTGCTGGGCAAAGGCCTCTATCTAAATAATGTAGGGCAACATTTTTAAATAAAGATTGATTCGTGCTTTGAGCCACTCTTCTCAATTCCAATGATAAAACATACACAGTATATTCCATTTAAATCTATAATTTCAAATAATAATAAACCTGCAGCTGTGTTTCGCATCCACATTTCGTTACACTACAACAAACACAAAGAATTCAATTTCGGTACACGTTAACAAAATGGACAAGAAATAGAACACACTTCGGCATTTTTTCTAAATAATAATTATGTATGAATTAAATTCTTCAACGTATAATCTTGGAACCCAAAAGTCGGTTGTCACGCCGCCCCTAATCATTTGAATTTCGAACACAATACAATAGTCAAAAGCGTAACTAATTTCTTTATGGAAGACGGACGAATCAAAAAGCATTTTTTAATGAACGACACGACAACGATACGATATGTCAAGCAAATCATAAAATAGCTTAACATCAATTGTCGAAACATTACTTGATCCCAAACAATATTTAAGGTTTCAATTATAAGTCTGATGTGTGACTTCCACTCGACCCAGCTAGCACGACAACAGAAAACTCCCTCAATGAAATACTAATAAAAAATTTCATGCAACATGTCAGTAAATGACAAACTAAAACTGTCAATTTTGAGACGACTGTTACAGATAAATTCGTAATGGTTTTATTCATTAACAATTCCTCGATCCTGGAGATCTTTTTAGAGGTTTTACTGTCCCCCTTGTGATATCATTGATTCATCGAAGGTCATCATTAGAAACCTCGTTTATTAATAGATAATTTTTATACGACTTCTTGTCAATTTAAAAATTGAAAATTTCTAGATCGTCTTAATCAAGAAATGCATTAATAACTACTTTTAAGTATATATTATAAGCTGTAAAAAACTTAGTGGGTAGCATAATTATGTGAAAAGGTCTAATCTAAAGGACAATCTTAAATAACATATTATGACTAATTGTTATTGTGCTACTGTTTTTTTCTTCTTAGATAAATAAAAATAAAATAAGCTAAACATCAGCATCCAATTTATTTAACGTGATACATACCTACATGCATAATTTTGTAAAAAAATTCTGTAATATCTTAATAAAAAGCAATAATTGTGATAATTAAATACTGACATTGAAAGTCGCGAAATCTAAATGTCTTGCGGAACAAGACAACGCTAGGTTAGAAAATGATTATGTTGGGTACATATTATTTTTGTTTATTACTAATTAATAACACTGGGCCCTGGTTCAGGCCATGGAGCGAGGAGGAATGGCAGGCGGTCGGCTCCTTGTGCGAAGCAGTAATGCTGGCGAAAAAGACGGCTGCACACGTGAGGGAACGGACACCCTCACGCCCCGGCCGCCGTGACCCCAACTCTGATTACCAGCCACGGTAGACGCAGGCTTGCAAACGACGAGCAAAGAGTAGCTTGCCATCGGGCCGGTAATCATCCGGACCGAGCATAAAACGTAGACAGCAGCGTGTAGAGGTCCACACGCTCCTAAAAGAGATTGCAGCTAACCGTAGGGGCCTAGTAAGGCCAATGACCGCTAGGGCAGCAAGGATTATCTGAAAAGAAAAGGGGTATCGTGTTAATCAGTAGAGACTGTTCAACACATCTGAAGTCAAATTTTGCTCCCTTTGTTTAAGTTTGCTTCGCTCGTTCTTTCAATCTTTGACTATCTAATCTTTCAGCATAATTTGACAAAGTTTCCTTACTACTCTAAAATCATATTGTTATTGAACCTCTTCGAAGCATCATCGTGGTAATTTTTTTAAGTTCGCTCGCTCTGTTAAATTGTTTTTTTTTTGTTAATGTCTTTGGCTTGGATACTAAGTCCTTTAAGTCATGTTTTCGTATGAATAGTTAATTTCTTTACAATTACAACATGGATATATACATTCTAATGTTTTTGTAGTATTTGGCAGCAAATATCAACCATCATACACAACCAACATAGTCACATCATCATAGTCAACCTTCCCGGCAAACTTCGCTGGTAGTCAACTCTACAATAAAATTCTCAGCTCCATTTTACCGAGATTGCACCTGTTTCAGTAATTCTACACATTGTCCAGTTGCGCAGATACTTGATATACAAAACTACACCAATTTTACATCACAATATCTGCTAGGAATCAATTTGCGAATAAATAAAGCAGCCACTGAACTTTACTCGAAGCAATCCCGCCAAAAAATAATTGATTTTATAATTGTTAGATCTCCATTGAGACCGCACATTGTGACACCCTATTAATTTTAAGTTCCTATTGTAATTTTATTATTGGTGTACAATAATAGTACATTAAGATATAAGTGTGTAATGTTAATGAATACCGTCGAGGCGGTATTTAGACCCGAGCCGTGGCGAGGGTCTTAATAGAACCAAGAACGGTAATCATTAATTACTCACGTGTGTCATACGACGTTTTTCAATACACTTGTGAAGAAAACAACAGTAAAACTAGTAAAATTTTCTGTGACATGGTGGTAAAAATCAGTTTTCATAAGCGCGCGCATCATTTTTTTTATTTACCCCCAGAGGAAGGCCCCAGAGGAAGTATTTTGATCATACTGCCTAGTCTTACGTTTATGTTTTCTTGCGTGAAAAGTTTTTATGATAATGTCTTTCGAAGTGACAATAGAATACGGATGTAACATTTTCTAATGATTTTGTAGAATTTAATTTTATTTAATTAATGCAGCCACTGAATTTCACTGGAATAAACAAAATCACGTCAAAAACCGCGCGCATCTTAAAATGGCTGCCATAGACCACAAAAAAATTTGAATGTACGATTTATTTACTAAATGTTTTTTATTGAATATATCGTTTGTTCAAGTTAAATTTGTCCAATTTAACTTGTAAATTGGATGAAATAAGTAAGTAAAACACTAATTTATATGCTATTGAACGTAATAACTTAATGGCAATTTTATTCGAATTGAAAATTTGTTTTGCGAACAAAGAGTTTGAACAAAAAGGTTTTAACTACATTATAGAACTTGTAATCGCGTAATGGTAATCAAAAAGTCACAGTTTGGTAATGAGTGCCATTATATACCTAAGTGCAATAAGAGTCACTTTCTGAGCAAGTGTGTTGAAAAAAAATATATATCTATCTATCCCAGAGTCTAGTTGTTTAACAATAGATCGTGGGTCAAATCAAGTTGGTCACCCCTATACTATTTCCATTAGCATAGCATAGCATAGTCGGCCTTATAATGTTCCCACTGTTGGGACTCAGGCCTCCTCTCTAGGAGAGGGAATGGGCCGTAATCCATCACGCGGGCCCAGTGCGGGTTGGTGGATGACATGACAGACATGTAAATGTCTTCGAATTTTTGGTTCTCGGACATGCTGGTTTCCTCACGATGTTTTCCTTCACCATTTTGAGAGCAGTGGTGATGATTACACAAAGCAATGCGCCTGGCTGGGTTTGAACCCGCGGCCTACAACTCCGTAAGTCGGGGCCATTACCACTCGGCCACCACTGCTCTCTATTTCCATTACTAATATAATATTTAAATTAGGAACTTTCTCTTCATCGACTGTCTTTTGTTTCCACCATGCTCACATTTGTTTCTTTCGGCTTCCCACGGTTTCTGCATTTAAGCAACGTCAATTTTAGAAAGTATTTGTAACAGAATATAGTCACTTTGTTTTTTATTAGAATGCGGATGCAACATAATGCTAATGTTTTTGTAGTTTTTGACAGCAAATTTACAAATCAGCCTTCTCGGCAACCTTCGCTGAGATAACCAATATACTATAGATCAAGATCCCAGAGCTATCTGACATAACTTATTTTCACACGGATGAAACTAGCTAGTTCTCAGTAGCGTCTCATGTGCTTTGAATACCTGTATGCTTGTGGAGCTCCTCCTTGGAGCCCCTGGGCAGGTACCAGGTGAGAGAGGGAACTAAAAATAATCAGTTCTAGGATCTTAGTATACTACAGTGCAGCACAACTACAGATCCATTTTACCGAGTTTTTAATTCCACATATTGTCCAGTTGTGTAGACACTTGAGATACAAAACTACACCAATTTTACATCATTATCAACAAGGAATTTTATTTTTTTGTTTTGATAAACTCGCGCTTAACCACTATATCACCCGATGGAAAGCGACGATGTGGTCGACGATGGATCACGCTTTCCTAGAAGTAACATATTAACTCTTGACTTAAAGAGTCTCCGACAGGGAATTCCACCAATTTGAAAATATTTAAGACAGCTACTGAATTTTACTCGAAGAATCCCAATAATATCTTCCCATGTATTCTTTTATGAACCATTCAACATCTACACTGAGTGCCCTAAGAACAGTGCCACCTTTTCACACTCCCCTTACACTGCCTTGCACTAGAAAATATCTTCCAATCCATGCCTCAAGTCTGCTATTACAATAGTGTCAGAATGGTCTATCATTGATTTCATAATTGTTGATTTTGATAAATTTTGTAATCTACTAATATAATGTCGTCATTATGTCTTTCCAATGGTCAACCATTGACAATCCATTGAAGGAAGTGGCATAGAATGGTAATCTCGTAAATATTGACATATGAATGTCGGACGTATGCGGTAATCTGCTAAAATTTTGTCAGTTCCTTTGATTTGTGACCTATCATTAGAACATAATTGTGCATACATTATTTTTAATAAGCTCGACATTGTCATTCTACTACAACTCTATTACGAGACCATTGACCGATCAATTATCGATCATTATGAATTAGCAGAATACGAACTTTTAGCAAAACGACAATGGGGTCGTGTTTGAATGACGAAATTATAAAAATAGTAGACTTGGGCCTCTGGGGCCTTACTATGATGTTTTAAAATGTCAGTCGTGCGAGTGAAAAAGAAGAATGAAGCTATACACCTTATAAATCTCTATTTATTAATTATTACAAAAAAATGGGTCTCTATCCGTACCTGTAACTGACATTTTTTAGTAGTCATAAGTAAAAAAAACGAAATCCCAAAATTGTCCACGAAAATTAGTCATAATTGGTAAATTCATAAAAGAATCGTCATAACAATTGCTGCTAGAAAATTCTACGCGCAGTGTTTTTCCATTTTGATCGTCATAAATTATTCTTTCATAATCAACAGCCTGTACAACATTCTCATAAATTGAGTGTCATTTGTATTTTTGGTGTACAATAAAGAATATATCTATCTATCTATCATTTCGGGATATAAACAAACGCTAATAACTTTGCTGTTTAGGAATATTATTTATTGAGACATTGTTTAAATAATAATAAGACCTTTTCTAATAAGCCATTTAAGTATTTGTACTAATTAAAAATTAGTAATGTATAGTTCCATCCCTAAAAAAGTTCAGAATGGGTCGTAAAATCACACCTATCGTTCGAAAGCCGAAGCGAGACTGAGCGGGGGTGTAGGACGGCAATGCACGAACTTCAAAACGCCAATAGTATAAGTAATTTCTTTTTACGGTGAAAATAGTGGTAATTATAAAAAAAAAATTAACATAAGACCTGTTTTAAAGTTGAATACCAACGGTTTATTGTTCGGGTTTGGAGGTAGCTTTGGATTTTTAATATCGAGAAAATTTTATGGAATCGTGTTTTCGTTTAACATAAGACAGCATTAATCCTCAACTTTACCAAATAATTTTTGCAAAATTAATCGTGCAGTATTCGACATAACGGAGGATCACGCTAAGCCATTTGAGGGAGTTCGTAGTAGGGCCTCAGTGCCACCTTTTTACACTCCCCTTACACTGCCTAGCAGTAGTAAATATCTTCTGATTTGGCCTCTTATCTTATCTCCTCCGCGGCTTTCTATAAATTATCAGTATCTAATGCACATATTATGTAGCCCCACTTAATATAAGCGCTCGCTTAGTTAACATTGAACCAGCTAAGTCTTGTTGTTCGTATCTCACTATCGTTTATGTAGATTTCGTTGATTGTGTATCCTTGAATGGGTTTCATTTAGAATCGTTGATGAAGAATCACCTTTCTATTTGTAAATATATGCAGTGTGCTTTTCTAAATGTCTCTTATGACTTGACTATCTCTATTTGAGCAGTATATTTCCCCATATCTTGATTATGAAAGAATTGCAAATTATATATTATACTTATTCCACACACCGTGTAACTTTAAATTATGTTTGACGATTAACAGTTCATTTTATTGAATGTATGACTCATTCAATAAAATGAACTGTTAAATGTGTGAAATGAACGTCATGCTTACGAATATTAAACATTTAATCAAGAATTTAAAGAATTTTTTCAAAAACGTCCACAGGATAAAATATATTAAATTATAAAACAGCCTCATCTCAGCGCTCAGTCACGTGGTCCGAACAAAGGAATTGCAGGCGTGGCCTACTCGAAGCGTTTGGCGTGAACGATACGATTGTAACTTGGCTAGGGGGGCAGAATAGAATAAACTTTAGAATGCACGGAAACAGTTACAACTCTTCACACTAAAAATATTAGAAAGGTGAAATTTTGTGCGTGAGTGTATATGTTTGTTACTCCTTCACACAGAAAATGTTGAAGGGATTTGGATGAAATTTGGCACATGGTAGACCATGTCCTGAAATAGCACAAGGTACTTTTTGTTCCGTCAGTATCCCTTGGGATTTTTTTTTATTTTCACGCTGAGACGCTGGCAGCAACTAGTATTCAATAAAACAATTATACATTTCTTTGTTACTTAATAAAATAAAATGAAATGACTTGACTTCAATAAAATTATAAAAACTATTATTGTTTATCTATATATCTCAAAATTGTGAAGGAAATTATCGTACGAAAACCGGCCGAAAGCCAAAAAACCGAAGACATGGCACCTCTATTAACCCGCACTGGGCTCTTTACGGCCTATTCCCTCTCCTAAATAGGAAGCCTGAGTCCCAGCAGTGGGAACATTATAAAGTTGATCATACTTATCTATGTACCAACTGTATATACGTTTAAAATACATAAGCATGAGTACAGCAAAACCTGGTCAGTCAGTCACGCTATCAAGCTTGCTGACTGAATAATCTTTTCACCAACATGCTCCATGCAGACTGCTCTCACTAATCTTTAGATATCCAAGCAAGTTTACTCGTTAGCCTGTTCTAAGATGGATTTATTTATTTTATATTACTAACGTACACACAGGGTTGGTCTCGGTTGTCATACGTAGCTCTTCGACAGTCTTTCAAAAAAGGAAAAGTAGTCAAAGTAAAGTAAGTAAAGTAGTCAAAAAAGGAAAAGTAGTGGAAAGGTAGTCAGATGCCAGAAAGTCTGACCACCAGTCTTTCCAAGGAGTAACGTGACGCCTAGTAATCGGGTTGTGGAGGTCTGTCCCCCTAGCCAAGTTACGATCGTTTCGTTTGCGTCGAACGCCTCGAGTAGGCCACGCCTCCAATTCCTTTGTTCTGACGTCATCTCAACGCTCAGTCACGTGGTCATAACAAAGGGATCGGAGGCGTGTCCTACTCGAGGCGTTCGACGCAAACGAAACGATCGTAACTTGGCTAGGAGGGCTGGTCAGTCGCTACATGTAACATAAGGGTATTCAACCGCATCCAGTTAGACTGGTAGCTAACCCCGAGCTTGCCAGTTGAAAAGAGGTTTGGGAGATGATGGAAGGGAAACAATAATAGATAATCACTATCAATACAAATCACTATTAATTCCTGAACGAATCAGGAATGAGGATATCCGCAGGAGAACCAATGTTACCGACATAGCACGAAGAATCGCCAAATTTAAGTGACAATAGGCAGGGCACATTGCTCACAGAATGGATGGCCATTGGGGCCGAAAGGTTCTGGAATGGCGACCACGTACCGGAAGACGTAGCGTTGGAAGGCCTACAACAAGGTGGATCGATGACTTGATAACGGTTGCGGGAGTCCGATGGATGCGAGACGCACAGGACCGTTCATTGTGAAATTTGGGGGAAACGACCGCCTGCCACTCCCCCACGCTTCGGACCATGGCTTGTACCAAGGCCCGGCGCGAGAGATCGCTGCCGAAATCCGATCTGCCGTTCGAACATGAACAAGTAACAACCATACACACACACACACTAACGTTTTTGTAATATTCGTCTGATTACACAACTCTAAAAAATACATTGAAATCCAGACCAGCATTCAAAATACTCAAATATAATATAAAATGCTTAATTGTTAACCAATCATCCGATTATGACGATTTTCCTTAAAAAACATAAACACTCAATGTGTTTTTTTGAGGTATTAAGCATATATCCGATTAAAAAATACTTAAAAAGTAGTCCAATTAGTGACGTATTAGATTAGCTGGTTAGAGGGCAATAACATTCAACTGCTCTTGAGTTTGGAAAACATAGGTTACTCACACTTTTTTATTGTTTTTAGGCTCGCTTTTGACCCGCTATCTCACGTGATGGAAAGTGACGATGTGGTCGAAGAAGGACCGCGCTTAATTCTTTATTGTCCACTAAAACAACTTATAAAATAAGTAGATAACAACGTTCATGTACATAGGCGAGCTTCACTCAAAGTTGAGTTTTCTTCCAGCAAACCATTGAGTGATAGAGAGAGATCACAGTAGAGGGTAGGATCCAGTGTACAATTTTAAAATTATAAATAATACGAACAAAATAATACATAAATATACCTACAAACTTATATATTATATACATATAATATATATACTATGTCATCGTGAAAGGAAATGCTCTTTAATTTTCCTATTGAAGACATCCAGAGAAGCGCTGTCACGTAGGGAGTGTGGAAGGGAGTTCCACAGGCGCACCGCAGTGACAGAGAAGGAGCCATCATAACGGCTAGAAGTGTGAAATGGAATACGAAGAAGAAGAGAATTGGCAGTGCGACATGGTTTACCCCTCGGGACAAAGTACTCAAAGCGCTCACACTGGTATTGCTTACCGAGAAGTAACCTACTCACTATCAGGAAACATGGACTCCGACAGGTAATCGGAATTCCACTCCTTAACTGTACGCACAATGTATGTGTTCTCAAAACGTTTTGTGCGTATGGGCGGGATGTCCACCATGTACCGGTGGCGCATCGCCGTACGCCTGGTGGTCCGTTGATGGAACGGGCTGTCAGTACAAAGACCCTAGTTTCGGTCAAGCCGAATATTCGGCCCGATTTTGGCCGAAACCGCAACTCTAGCCGAATCCAGTCTACCCATATCAAAGTTCTCGTGTCTTACAACGACAAACATACTAGATTTGCCCTATCTCATCTGCCAATATCCACCCACTAGGAGCCTATTTATTGAATATACCTACGTAGATACTCATTGCAAATCCAGATTTATATCTTAGGTGAACTACCATAGCACTATGACCATAGTTGGGTTTCGTTTTTAGGGTTCCGTAGGCGAAGGGTGCCAATGGGTACCTTTATCGTCCGTCCGTCTGTCTGTCTATCCATCTGTCAGCGAGCTGTGTGTGAAGTAAAAAAATTAAATTTTCACAGAATGTGTATTTCCGCTACATTAACAAATAATAAAGTTAAAAATTTCATCACCACTGTTCACAAAACGGTGAAGGAAAACATCGTGAGGAAACCGGCATGTCCTAGAACCAAAAATTTGAAGACATGTGACTTCCACCAACCCGCACTGGGCCCGCGTGGTGGTTTACGGCCCATTCCCTCTCCTAGAGAGGAGGCCTGAGTTACCGCAATGGGAACAATATAAGGCTGAATATGCTATGTATGTAAAAATTAAAGGAGGTTTCTATACAAGAAACGCTGTTTTGCCGGCGTTTTTTGTGTTCGATTTTAACATTGTAGTTCGGAACCCTTCGGGTGATTCCGACTACAACTCATACTGAGCCTGTTTTTCAGTTTTAGAAAGAAAATTTTCGCTTTGGAATCTGTTGATAGATTGCTATCTACCCCTCTTTGCCATTTAAGGGATGATTAGGTACTATTCGAGTAGCAATTTGTAAAGACAAAACAAACAAATATCTTTATCTATAATTTGTATCCGACTATGGCAAAACCAGAAGAAGGCCTCTGCTTTTCAATCGTAATGGAAGTTACTTTGTTATCTCTTCAATGGTAATTTTTTATTATACTTACTTTAGCACGAGAATTTCTCAAAATTTTTTCGTTGAAGTAGATTCAAACATATTAAGGGCATGCAACTCGACATACATTTTCACTGTTTTTCATACAACCGCTCTTGCGCGATTATAACAATGTTACAATTTTTTCATTAGATGTTTTGTGGATATTATCTAGGCTTCTATTGAAATAAATTTGTAAATTTTTGTAAAACTAATCCAGTAAAAACCTCTAAAAATCAAAAACTTTTAAGGGTTTAATAAAACACGTATTTCCTGGAACAAGTTTTGTGAAATATTCGAGTAAATCACGGAATTAACGAATGCTAACAGAGTTTTGAGTTATCTCTCTTTTTTAGCGTTGCCTCTTCATCAAACATCGCGTTTAATTGCTTTAGATGAAGTAACAAGCTTTTAAACCATGCTCGATGTTGACGATAGAGGAGTGAAGACGGACCCTCTTAATAAAAGAATTATAAAAGAATTATCTCTTGTACTTGCTTTGGTCATTACTTAGTCGCATATAGATAAGTACGAGCCATTCCTGTATATTTAAAAGCATACAAGCCAAAAGAAAAGTTAACGTTATGCATCTGCAAAAAAACAATATTTTATAACATTTTAACGTTTGATGAAGTAACAAGCCTTTAAGCCATGCTCGATGCTGACGATAAGCGACAAACTCTAAGCAATTTCTTAACCGAATGTAAACCTCTAAACGAATAGGGTCAAATTGAATTAGTCATGAAATCATGATCCAGTCTATATTCTAAATAATTTATTAACTCACTTTATTTTTAAACGTTACACTTATAGTCCTTGACTGCAGTCCCACCTGATGATAAGTAGTGATGCAATCACAAAATTAAACATTTCGTAGGTATTCCAGACATAATTATAGTTCATTTTATTTTCAACTAGGTACATTTTTCTCTAGTTTCTCCACTTAATTTATCCCACGTATTCTTATAGGATTCCAACGCCCTAAACTCCAGCACATTTCCATTCATCACATAAACTTTTCAAGTAGGAACAATAAATGTGTATCAAATGACAGTTCAATGATGTGACGGCGGCCATCTTGAAAACAAAATGGCGTCGTTCAGTGTGTTTCGATTCCTGGTGCTGCTTGCTGCGCTGGTGTGGATCCTGGCTGAGGAGAGGAACGAGACACGGAGGCCATACCCTTGGACTAACGGCAGCTGGTTGTGAGTATTTCATTTGTATCTTGTAAAATAATTGTGAATGGCCCTATTTATACTATTGAACGAATGAATACGGAGAGATGGATGGGCTAAAGGAAGACGTTGCCGTCGAGGATGACGACAATGAAGGTGGTGTGACTGTATAATCACGGATGTGGGTCAAAGTTGGGTAGTGATCGCTCAAGACTCAGAGCTTCGTATGGAGGAGTGGAAAAGGAGGCTGTGTACTACAGTGGAACACATACTAGTCTAATGGTGTGTCCAGACTTGGCGAATGCGCCGAACGCGAGCCGCTCGCGTGCGGTTCACGAACTGCTTACGACCGGCGCGCGTGCAGTTCGCAAGCGGGTCGCGAGCGACGCATTCGCGAGATCTAGAAGCATCTTTAGTAAAAAAATAACTAATCGAACTTTGGCGACAATTGGATGAAATGAATATTTTTGAAGCTTTAATTTTTTATTATTATTGGTAGGCTCACCCTTGACTTCTATCTTATCTCATGGTAATTTCTTTCTTTCTACTGAGTGGAATTAAGTTACGCAATTCTGACGCACACTCCTCGAAGTGCAACTAGTAGAAAATCGACAAGATATTGCTGGATTTTTCTCTAGAATCTCAATAGTCAGACACTTAATCCCAGAGAACTGATCGAATTGAATCGATAAATTACAAAAAAACGGGCAAGTGCAGTCGTACTCACGCACTGAGGGCACGCAATTCCAGAATTGAGTTACGAAGATTTTTCCGAATCGAAAGAAGTTTTAGTTTTTGTAACGTAGCAACAAATTTCCTGTTTTCAGATTTATTCCTATATCTATACTATAAGACCTTGCTTTATGTCAAATTTCAGGATTCTGGGTCAACGGAAAGTACCCTATGAATTTAATTTTTGGACGAACTGTTTGTTTTTATTTGTAAATAAATTTGTGAATGACAGACTTTTACTGAGTAATACCCACCCTGGCATCTTTAATTGCCCTTTGCGTTCCAGGACCGATACCTCTTTTGAACAATCCTGGACCTCTATAAGTACATACTGATGCTTTGGCAAATATTCTTTAAAAGAATTTTAAGTAGTGAAACATAACCTTGCTGCGCAGCTGTAAATTGACTCACTGTGATTTTTGATAAAATTGGTGAAAGCAGCACCTAACGGATTTTTTCCTTTGTCTGTATAGATATGATTGACCTTGTAGCGACATCTATGGCATCACATAGAAACTAATCCTGTATCGCACAATTAAAGTTCTCCGCGCGATTTGAACATCAGATATCAGGCAGTTGCCCACCAGACATAACACCCGTCTGGTCAGAGGATCCTCCCTTTCCAACTGAGGTATGTGGGACTTTACTCTCTGTTCTGCATACCTCCAAAACCGCTATAGGAGATAAGCCTCTTAATTGCTGCTAGACTCGGTTGTGAGATCTGTCTGTGTGTTAAATGCACAGCTTTGACTAGAAAACAAACGAATTACAAATGTATGAGTAATTAGTACACTTTCACGCCCTTCACGGTTATTAATCACGATTGGCCCGGCATTGTCTTCACCTACGTCACTAAATACAAAATTTGCAGGGGCAAGACAGCATTAATGTAACTTTCTAGTTACAGTAACGCTGTGTGCGTTACTTTAACTAGAAAGTTACATAATTATACACTCCTATTTTTTAATTATAACAATAAAATTGGGCTCTATCTGTTGTGTGTTACTGATCATATTTATGTAGGCAAAACTAAAAATAATAAAATCCCAAAACTGTCCAAATGTAAATTCATAATTGAATCAATTATGCATAACAATTGCTACTAGAAAATACTACGCGCAAATTTTTTTCCATTGTATTTCATTTATAAGCCTTTACAATATTTCCATAAATTGTGTGACATTTTGGGATATAAACAAACGCTAATAACTTTTCTGTTTATGAATATTTAGAGTGAATAGGCTCTTAATAAACTAGTGCGCCTCACCATCAATGATTGCATCACTGCTTACCATCAGATGGGATCGCAGTCAAGCACTGGTTTATATCGAATAAAAAAAATATATATATATATATTATTTATTGAGACTTTACTTAAATAATAACAAGACCTTTTCTATTAAGCCCTTTATGTATTTGTACTAATTAAAAACTAGTGGTGCGTAGCCACTGTATCACAGTTCCCAACGGACCCCGTATAGTACACCTGGATACATAATATATGATACCATACAAATATAACATTGTCCCAAAAAAATCTTCATGAACAACCAACAAAAGCTCATATACTATTATATATATTTAATAGCGCGTCTAGACAAGCCTCAGGTGGCGTTAGAGCTACAATAAAAGTTCCTTTTATATGACCCTGTGACGAATTCAGATTGGATACACGAGTGAACTCTTTGAAATGAGAGTTATTTTCAGGATTACACATGCTAAGAGATGTCTATTATATTCCGCGCCAGGTAAATTTGGAATAAAGTACATTGACCTATTCCTAATATCTCTGCGTGGATACCCGAAAAATAAACAATAAACTATTTCATTTATTTAAACTTCATGTACAGTAGTGGTACATAGGCGGACTTAATGCAACAAGGCATTCTCTACCAGACAACTTTTGTGATAATAAAGACAATAATGTGGTAGGTGAGCACAATAATATTATATTATTAAGTATATTTCACAACTATCACACAACGCCCCGCATGGTCCCAAACTAAGCAGAGCTTGTGGTATGGGTACTAGACAACTGATAAACATACTTATATATTTCTAAATACATACATATACAGATAAATCATCATCTCATCACACAAACATTTGTCTTGGATGGGAATCGAACCTACGACCTCCGGCATAGCAGTCAGGGCCACTAACCAACAGGCCAGTCAAAAATAATTAATATTTCAAATAGAATGAAGTAGGTATCATCTAAGTTTTACATTACCAGAAAATGTACTAAGCGTTTCGCTTCGTCGTTTATATTGCGTATATCGAAGGACTGGAACAATTTTCCTGCTGCGGTCTTCCCGTGCAACTATAGTTTAGGTGCCTTTAAGGCTAGAGTGAATAGGCTCTTAATAAACTAGTGCGTTTCACCATCAATGATTGCATCACTGCTTACCATCAGGTGGAATCGCAGTCAAGCACTGGTTTATTTCAATAAAAAAAAAACCAACTACCATAGAAAAATCTACTTTTTACTACATTAATTTATAATGACTCAACTTGGAAGCTATCAAATGCAGGAAAGCTAATGAAGTTATCAACGTTTTGAGATTGTTTTATCTCCTAAACAAAATGATAAGACTAACCGTAGCTCTTGAAAGATGTAAAAAATTCTATGTTACAAAAACCATTTTTTATACTCCATGTTTATACACCCTAATTAGAAAATTAAATTATAATTATAATTCAAGCACTGAGATTTTTCTTAAATGCACTTAGGTACTTAGTTCTTTGGATTCCATACCTCAAAAGGAAAAAACGGAACCCTTATAGGATGTCTGTCAAGACTCTTTATCTCCGAAACGCGCGGAGGTATCAAGTTGAAATTAAAACCATATACTCAGGTCCGCGGTCCCTTAAAGCTGTGAAAACATCAAATTTCTAAGATACGGCCGTTGCAAATATACCTACATTTCGACACTCTCAAAGGGATTAAAATTCATAGGGTACTTCCCGTTGACCCAGAATCCTGAAATTTGACATAAAGTATAGATATAAGAATAAATCTGAAAACAGAAAATAATTTTAAAAACGAAGATTTTTTCGACGTAACGTCAAAAAAATCTTCGAGACCCATTCGGAAATTGAACTATTCATAGTAAGTTTCTACGAAACTTCCTTTCTTATATTTATGTTCGGAACCCTCAGTGCGCGAGTCGGACTCGCACTTGCCCAGTTTTTTTTTTAAAGAAATTAGTTATTCTAATTGGCAAATAATATGGGAATCAACACACTATATTGGTAACACATCGATATCCTGGTATCTACGCAATAACACAAAAACACTTCAGTGAAGGAATCAAGATTTATAAAGAGTTTATCAAAATAAGTTATTTTAACCAAATTATCTATTAAAAAAAAAACTGGGCAGTTGCGAGTCGGACTCGCGCCCTGAGGATTCCGTACAAACTTACGTAAATAGTTCAGTTCCGGAATCGAGTCTCGAAAGATTTTTCCGAATCGAAAAAAGAAAATTATGACTTAACAAAAAATTTACAATTTTCAGATTTATTCCTATACTTGTGCTATAGGACCTTGATTTATGCCAAATTTCAGGAATCTGGGTCAACGGGAAGTACTCTATGAATTTTGATTTCCTCAATTACCTACACACTCGAAATGTACGTTTTTTGCCACATAAACCAAAGTATCTTTTTTCTCTCGATACCTCCCCACGTTCTCGATATAAAGGGTCTAGACAGACAAACAGACAGACGGACGGATGGACAACAAAGTGATCCTATAAGGGTTCCGTTTTTCCTTTTGAGGTACGGAACCCTAAATACATAAAATGATTTCTGAAGTTACCACTTTCAGGATGCGTGTTTATTATATAACATTTTGTATAGACACAAAAGATGGGATTGCTCACGAAACGGCATACTTACGTTAGAGAAATACATGAAAGGCTTGCACAAACCAAGCGTTGCACAAACGTGGCTCTGACAATACATCAAGTGTTACAAGTACCTGTTAATGGCGTCACAGCTATCTGCTAGATCTGCCAGGGCTACGGCATTGTTCAAGACAATTACCGCGACTTCAAAACGCAAAGAGCAATTGAAGAAATACGGGTATGTTTTCGTCAATAAAAGTCTGACACACCCTCTGGCTCCACCCAGAACGGGGTCATTAGATGGTTGCTTATAAAAACAAAATCTGCTTGCTTAATGTGGAATTTTTTTGTTGATTGGCCCGCGCTTAACCACTATCTCACCCGATGGAAAGCGATGATGTGGTCGACGATGGAGCGCGTTTACCTAGAAGTAACCTATTCATGCTTGACTTAAAGATCCTCAGGTTGTAGCTAACAGGAAACACATTGTTTGATAGGATTATATAAATCAAAAGAGCCAGCCCCCCTAGTCAAGTTACAACCGTTTCGTTTCGATTCTCTTTCGTTGATCGCCTCGGCTTCACGGACTCCACGCCTTCTATTCCTTTGTTCTGACTACGTGACTGAGCGTTGAGATGATGTCAGAATAAAGGAATCGGAGGCGTGGCCTACTCAAAGCGATCGACGAAAAGAGAATCGAAACGAAACTGTTGTAACTTGACTAGGGGGGCAGAACTAAACAGCCAAGATGCAAATCATTTCTAAACACGTTGATGTCGAACGTAATCGTTAGATCTATGACTACACCAGCTACAATATTGTCCGTTGCTGAATTTGTTGCCAATTATATTAGTTAGTAGTATTATGTTCCACCGCTGTACTGAGGCCTCCATCTTCCTTTTCTAGACACGTCTGTCCTCGTCCATACTTATATTGTGAAATTTTTGTTATGTACATCGATCTGTCATATCTACTCTTTACCGTTTTGTCTTATAAGTTCATAGTATAAGAATAAATAAATTCTTGGAACAAATCAGTTCCGATTGTGAGCTATGATGACATCAGTCGTTATATGGTCACCCTGATCCTTAATTTTCTTCCACCCATTGCCCATATCATTAACTATTCTCTCGATTCTGGTCAATTCCTATCCCTATGGCGTATGGCTTATGTCCGTCCACTTCCTAAAATTTCAAATCCCTCCCTACCGAGTAATTTTCGTCCAATTTGCATTCTTCCTTTCCTTTTTAAAGTGCTCGAGGCCAGCGAGCACAAGCAGTTTTCGGGGTTTGTTCACCGACACAACCTCGTAAACTCATTCCAGTTTGGATTCAGACCTGGGCACAGTACAGCCTCCGCTCTCCTTAAAGTGACTGGCGACATTATATTATATTGTGGATGCCAACACAGTAACCATTGCATGGTTGTTGGGTTGGTATTAATAGATTTCTCCAATACCTTTAACACCTTCAGTCACGACATACTCTATCTATCTTTTCCCATCTTATGGTTTCTTCCGAGGCGTTGGAATGGTTCTCTTCTTATCTTCGGGGATACCGGCAGTCGGTTCGCGTTGATGAGAGCTCGTTAAGTTGGCGTGACCTGGATGCTGGTGTTCCACAAGGCGTTAAACCCCTCAAAAGACCAGTAATGCACGTATGATGAGTAGAGTGGCTGTTGGCTCTCTACTTCCTATTATTTTCAAGGGTGCCGCCATTTCCATCAGCCCTAGTTTAAAGGACCTCGGTTTGCATCTTGACTCGATGCTTGTCTGGCAAATTTAGGTTCTAGTGTCTTTCAAAGAGTAAACGGGAGTTTGCGGTATCTGTATCGTCTGAGGAACTTTTTTCCTACAAAGACGAAGACAATGCTTGTGCAGACTTTAATTTTTCCTATTATCGACTATGGTGATGTGTGCTACTATGACCTGAACGCAGTCTTGCTGGATAAGCTAAAATGAACCTGAGAAAATGTGATCATGTATCAAGCTTCAGATAGAAGCTCAAATAGATGCCTATTCGACAGAGAAGAAGTTTGCTACCCCTTCTTCTTATCTTATATCTCACTTTCAATATTTCTGTTCTTCACATGCTAAGAATTTGCGTTCTTCGAACTTCTATCCTTCTGTGGAATTCGCTACCTACCTCTTGATATCAGGACAGTCACAAGTCATATGCATTCAAGCCGAAGTTGCGGAATTACTTTCTACACAAATAGCAGAATCATCTCAAAACTCCATTACTTTGTATTTCTGTGTGTGTATATGTATATATATGTATGTATGTTCAGTTTTAGCTTTGTTGCTTTTTAGTTTGAAAGTGGCGCCAGTGACTGAAAAGTTGAAAGGGAATCGTTTGTCTTAGTATGGTCATGTGAAGAGGAGGGATGAAACGCATGTTACTAAAAGAGTTATGAGTTTACATGTGGATGGATGGAGAGCGAGAGGGAGACCAAAGAAAAGATGGATGGATTGTGTGCAGAGTGATATGAAAGAAAAGGAAGTTAGTGATAGTGTGACGAGTGACAGGGCAGAATGGAAGAAGTAAACATGTTGCGCCGACCCCAAATAACACGGGACAAGGGCAGGAAGATGATGATGATGATGATGTTTAGTTTTAGCTTTATATATAATTTTGTAATACTTGTTGTCTAAATAATACTTTCTATTTTTATGCACCTGCCATATTGTCTTTCCATTACCCTAGGTTGACTAGAGAACGCCTCAGGCATTAAGTTCACCTTTGTACGTTTTGCTGCATGAAGATTAAATAAATAAATTCTTCTGTCCAAACGTAACCATTTAATTTATCGACACAAACGATAGTGAGAGTTGAGTTCGGCGACGCTGGGGTGATCCTTACTGGCTCCGTATACCCAGAACTCGTAGCTGAGGTATGTCAGCTGGCTGCTAATGAATGACAGCGTTATTGAATCCTAGAATTAAAAAAAATATGAACATGAATAAAAAGTTGAGAAATTACCAAGCAAGAAAAAAGAATAATGATTATTTGTAACTTGCACAGGACAAACAACAAAATAAAACTGTTAACTAATGTTTGACCTAAGCTAACTAAAATAGAAATATAATAAAATAACATTTAATTAAAAAGAAAAAAAAGATTTGTGCGAAAAAAAAAAGTGGCAAGGCACGTATATTGCCATTTGAGTTTTCAAGTAAAATTAAAAGTGACAGTGACAAGAACTGTCAAGTTTTGGTGTTGACAAGTGTGTTAGAACCGGGTTTTCTTTTTTTTTCCTCTCCTTTCTCTCTTTTCGAAGTTTCTGTCATGTAGTCATAATGTTAGTCTGCGTCGGCGAAGAAATTCTTCTACTTTCTTAGAAAATATATACATCGAAAACCTGCTGTGTGCCACCAAGTAGGAACTGTCTTGTCAGGAAGAACTGAGTTTTTTTTTACATTAATAAAATAATTATAAAGAATTATCTCTTGTAATTTCCTTGGTCATTACTTAGACACATATACGTTCGAGCCATTTCTGTATATTTTAAAGCATACAAGCCAAAAGAAGTTAGCGCTATGCGCCTGCAAAAAAACAATATGCAATAGTTGTACTTACGAGTTGTGTAAGTGAACTTTACGTTAGGCGCAAGACGCGGTAGCCTAATCACTCATTCTATCTATATGTATAAAGGGAGAATCTGACTGACTGACATATCAACGCACAGCCGAAACTACTGGGACTAAGAACATGAAATTCAGCACAAGGCTTCCTTTTATGACGTAGGCGAGCACTAAGAGAGGATTTTCCAAAATTCACCTCCTAAGGGTATGAAACGGGGGTCCAAAGTTTGTATAGAAAAACCTATTTTCATGCGGGCAAAGCCGTTGGCATAAGCTAGTCACTAATATTTGCTAAGAGCAGAAGTATTCTTGGTTTTGTTTAGGGTTAATTTTTTTTTAATTGATGTAAACCAGTGCTTGACTGCGATCCCACCTGATGTAAGCATGATGATTAATTTAGTCCTAAGGTTTAACTTTCTTTATTTAGTAGTGACCGAGTGGTAACGGCCCCGACTTACGAGTTGTAGGTTGCGGGTTCAAACCCAGCCAGGCACGTTACTTTGTGTAATTTATTTCATCACCACTGCTCTCAAAACGGTGAAGGAAAACATCGTGAGGAAACCAGACCAGACCAGACATCCACTAACTCGCACTGGGCCCGCGAGGTGGATTATGGCCCATTCCCTCTCCTAGATATAAGGCCTGAGTCCCAACAGTGGGAACATTATAAGGCCGACTATGCTATGCTAAAGTTATACTGACCTGCAGAACCCCTCCTTCATTAATGAACCCCTCACTGTCAGGGCCGTCAATGAACAGGATCACCTTGAAGCCCGTTATTATGTAGTCTTTGTCATCAGCGTTCATATTTTCCTGCAACAGATCAATATGTTCCGGTCAACCGGTCGTCGGATGAGTACACCTACTTGAAACATGAAAACCGCCCGTCCATTTTAGCCGACTGCGCGACACAAGGAGGTTTATGAGTTAAGAGTCTATGTATGTTTGTTCCTTTAGAACGCTCTAGAGCCAAATGCGTGGGACGATTTTGTTAATTCTTACGTCAATCAATTTATATTAATCGCGCGGTTGTTACTAAAGACATGACAGTTATCACAATTCATTATGGCGGCAACCTGACGTCATGTACCTAGTGACAAAGAAAAAAAATTAAGTAGATATCAAGTGGGGTATCATTAAATAGGTATTTGAAAATCATTGTTAGGTTTCCTTCACCATTTTTCATTTGAAACGTCCATAAACACCTGCAGCCTGTGGGTCGCATATTCGCATCGGGCATACAGCGACCTGCGTGTCCAATATAATAATACACTCGAGGTACTATTGGGGCTGCCGTGGCGTTGCAGTGCGTCAGGGATGTTTGCTGAGGCGCGGGTTGATGACTTTGCCGCTATAATCAGGAAGAGATGTGCCTCACTACTCGCTTGCGTTCGTGGCAGCACCAATACTATACTGAGTGTTTTTGCAGATAGGTGGGAGTCCCCCATGCTGCAAAGATGGGTGCGGCTTCATGTATAGTTGTGTTATTATTTGTGTCGTAAATGCTTACTAATATTAGTTTTTAAGATACTAACACAATATGGACCTCGTCCGAAATAAATGTATTATTATTATTTATTTATTATTTATAAAAGATTTTTAACGCTTTAAAGTTGGTTAGTAACCACTAACATTTTTTATAATACGAGTATCATGTGGAGTATCAAAATAAAAACTTGAGGAGACGTTTCAAAACTTGTAGGAAATAAAAAAAATAAGTAAAAATTAAAGTTCCAAAAACCCGAAAAATATTTTTATTTTTATATCATCAATCACCTCTCTAGCCTTTTCCCTGATTAGCTTGGGGTCCCGTGTTTTCATGGAGCGACTGCTAATCAGGACCTCTACAACCCAGTTACTGGACATGACACAGTTCAGGGTTTTTTGCTTATTGCATACTTATTTACTACAATAAATATGCTATAGGTCACATGCGGATATACATTATAATTAAGCGAGAACTACACTAGACCGACGCACACGTGGACCACGCCAGCAGGCCTAGCCAAGTTACAACCGTTTGGTTTCGATTCTCTTTTCGTTGATCGCCTCGAGTCGGCCACGACTCCTATTCCTTTGTTCTGACCACGTGACTGAGATTACGTCAGAACAAAAGAATCGGAGGCGTGGCCGACTCGAGGCGGCCGTCGAAAAGAGAATCGAAACGATACGGTTGTAACTTGGCTGGGGGGCTGATTTGTACGTAGCAGTTTGTTGCGTGGCGTCACGTCGTTTGGATCTAATGTAGCTCCACTAGTCTAGTTTGCCATATAAAATGTATGGAGTCCGACGCGCCCAGATCGGTGTAGGTGGCCCACGTGTGCGCTGTCAGTTTTACTATTAGTGTCAACTGATAAGAATCTAGTACGGTAAGCATAAAAATTTCATCTAAAAGCAAGGTACAAGTTTATTGCAGGCAAGCGTTTCTTTTTGCAAATAATATAAATAATTTTCATGACTATAGCAAAATTGTGAATTTGCGTCGCTTATAGCTCTTGTTTGGGGTTCGCGACCGACCAAATTCACAGATAAAGTATAAACACTTACACCATTGAAGATGAAATCAAAATGTTGGACGGCCTAGAAGGAGAAAAAAAAACTTTATGGAACGGTAGGTACAAGTTGTGGAAAGGTTAGGATGGTTAAATGCCGGTGGCCCAACTCAGAATTTTAGCATAAAGATTTTAGGCCTGCCTCCCTAGCCAAGTTACAACCGTTTTGTTTCGATTATCTTTTCGTTGATCGCCTCGAGTCGGCCACGCCTCCAATTCCTTTGTTCTGACGTCATCTTAACGCTCAGTCACGTGGTACTTGGCTGGGCTGCGCAGACGAGGGACAATCTGCGGCGCCCTTCAATAAAGATCCCTTATAACCGTATTGATTAACGAACAAATCGGATTAAAAGCACAATTATCATCTTCCTGCCCTTGTCCCGTCTTATTTGGGGTCGGATTAAAAGTGCAATACGGCCATAGTATCTCGAAAGCTCCAAACTTCGAACTATTGATTGCGCAGGGTGTATAATATTGTGCGGATTTCATCACGCATGCGGGATTGTCCCGCACGCATCATCCCCGCAAATGTTCGATTCATACAAGTATTTATGTAATGCGGGGCGTGTTCTAGGGTCAGGGTATCGTGTACGATTCCGTGATCCTATAAGGGTTCCGTTTTTTCCTTTTGAGGTACGGAACCCTAAAAATTACGTTGACAAGACTTCTCATCCTCTAGGATGAGATTCATCTCGATCTTCTCCCTCTCCCCCTAAGTGCGTCACGTAATTAAGTAAATATATGAAACAGTTCTTACTCTGTTCTCCGGAGGATATCGGAGTGTGAGGTTTACATCTTGCACGGGAAACGTCCAGCCATTGGTTCCGTACACCATCAAATGACTGCCTGTGAAAGTATGGGAAGTATCATTAGATTTATATATACTTTTAAAGTATATTATTCTCCCGCGTAATAATAGAAAAGATGAAATCTATGTCTCTCAGTGATAAAGTAACATTTTACTGGTGAAAAAATTTTTATCTGAATGATTATGTGGTGGTTTATCTGTATGGTTATTTCCTCAAAAGACCATCTCAGACAATAATCTGCATGGTTCTCATATGATTTGACCATTACATATATTATTTACTGTATGGACTAGGGACTTTTGATCATTGAGTTTGTTTCAGTGTTTCTTCTCAGGATAGTCAGCTAGGAAACACCGGCCTCATCTAGTTTAAACTAACGTAACCTTGACGTGTAAAACTGTTTTATAAAACCGATTTAAAAATAAATAACATTATCATTTAAAATTGCTCTAGCACATTTTGAGTTTATTCATTGCAAACAAAAATCATAGCAAGCATCAGCCATACTGAGCCCCTTTAGTCCTATGTTTCTAGCATCCAGTGGACTCCCGTGGCCTTCAACAGATCATCTATCCACCCTGTAAATGATAAATGATATTTATTTTGTAAATAGGTTTAAAAAAACACTTTTACACGTCAATTTTTTTTTTCGTCCTTTTTAAATTAGATGAGGGCCGGTGTTTCCTAGCTGACTACCCTGAGAAGAAACACCGAAACAAACCCCTAAGTTTGTCAAAGTCTGTGGTGGACAACATAAAATAATAATAATCCTTCCAACCGAATTTCGATCACGGTGGCTAATCTCAACATTATATATAAGTCGTCGTGGCCAGATCGTTTAAACGTTAACATTTGATGATATGTCAATCCTCGTTTGGCCATATCATTGATGTAGAATTTCAATGATAATAAAAGGTATAAAGGAAGTAGGCCAAACGAAGATTGAAATATCATCAAGCTTTAACATTTAAAACGATCTGGCCAGTTTTACTTGGACATATCATGAAGTGATATATTTCTAAAATCTAGCCACGACATTATATACATTATAGTGCACAAGTGTGTGCGCTAACCCAAGAGCACTCTCTGTTTCTATACTCTCATAGTCCGATGGGACGGCAATCTGACACGACTGGAGAGAGATCAGCCCCCTAGCCAAGTTACAACCGTTTCGTTTCGATTGTCTTTTCGTCGATCACCTCGTGTCGGCCACGCCTCCGATTCCTTTGTTCTGACGTCATCTCAATGCTCAGTCACGTGGTCAGAACAAAGAAATAGGAGGCGTGGCCGACTCGAGACGATCAACGAAAAGAGAATCGAAAGGAAACGGTTGTAACTTGGCTAGCGGGGCAGGCGCAGGACCAACGGCTTTACATGCTTTCAAGGAACAAGGGTGTCACACCGACAACTTCCAAATACAGGCTGCACTTTTTGAACGACTCGGGAATTCAACCTAGAATCCCATGCTCAACAGTCGAGTTTCCGACCATGAGATCAACGCGGCAGTCGAACGACATATGTGCCGTGGCCAGATATTAAAATTGATCAGTTCATGATATGTGATATGGCCAACTAAAACTGGCCAGATCGTTTAAACGTTAACATTTGATTACCTATATGTCAATCCTCGTTTGGCCATATCATTGATGTAGAATTTCATTAGTAATAAAAGGTCTAAAGAAAGTAGTACGACCTGTTTTAGTTAGCCATATTATGAAGTGATCAATTCTAAGATCTGGCCACGATATATATTTTACAATGTTGAGATTGGCCGCTGTGATCGAAATTCGGTCGGGATGATAAAATAACGTAGATACTTTTTGCATCTAACTCATACACGTATCTTTCGCGGACGGGGATTATAATTTTTGACGCATACAGGAAAAAAGTAAAATCAATACCTACGTCATCTTCCTATCGTAATCGTAAATACATTATTATCTATGTTTATAGTATACATATATACTTATTGCGATAACTCACAAATATAGATAATTTATTTTGTAGTCAAAGTTAGCTCCCGGATTGACATTGTAACCTACTAAAATATAACATACACAGCTAATTCAATTGTTTTTTTATCCGACTAAGTACTGCGGAGTTATAAGTTTATCAATGTATGTGTATCTGCGCCTTCGTAGCTCCTAAACTGCATGCCATATTTGGACTAGTGAGGTGTCTTTAGATTCATATGATCAATCGAATAACTTTATTTGTACAATTTGAGTGTTACAAAACATAAAAGACTTCTTTTTTTGCCAGAGTAAGTGATATTATAGTGCACAAGTCTCTCTGTGTCTTTACTCCCATAGTTTGATGTGAAATAATGTCTTATTTCAATTCTTTTACGATCTCTTTTTAACCGACTTCAAAAAAAGGAGGAGGCTATCGGTTGTGTTTTTTTGTTTGTTACCTCAGAACTCCGTCGTTTATGGACCGATTTGCAAAATGTTTTCTTTCCCCTTATAGGGTATGCTTCCAGATTGGTCTAATTTTTTTTCAAAATCCAGTTTTGATGATGGGATCCATGAGGAATTGAGGGAACTCCTCAAATATTATAGGCAACTATATAATGATTTTGATATTTTCATCGAGAAATTAAGCATTTACAGTCAAAAAGTAAAAGGAACTGATGAAGAAGACCAGAAATGGCAAACGGAACTTCATACTCACATAAAAATGAAGATAGTTAAGCAACTTTATCAATATGATAATAATATAATAATATTCCACACAACTATCACACAAATAAATAAATGGTTCTGAATAGTGATGTTGAAAATGGAAACATCGAAGTGACCTGATTATGGTGATGGAGCCGGAAGATAGGCACCGGAACTCTGTAATTCATCGATGTAACCTAGCTGTGTTTAGGCTTATTAGAATTGTCATGGGATGCACTTTGGCCTTAATGTAATATTGAACTGATCTGATGATGGAGTTGGAAGGTGAAAAGTAGAAACGGGAAGTTCATAATAAAACAATGTATTCTATCAGTGTTCGGGTTAATTGGAATTGTCATGAGAAAGAGGCTCCATGGTTATAAGTGTAATGCAACTAAAAAGTGTTAATTAAAAACTTTTTACAACAAAAAAAAAACGACTTCAACAAAAAAAAAACACTAAAACGATCAAAATAACTTTAAATTCGGAAGGCGGTGTTAAATAAGAAACAATGCATTTTGGAGAGTTTGCACGGGAATTACATGACTTGATTTTGCCATCGCCTTTCTACCATCGGATAACCCAACGTACGGCGAGTGTCCACCCTTACATTGTTAACAACTCTACGGTCCGGGCTAAGCGTTTCGCCTCGCCATTTATACCGCGCGCATCGAAGGGCTAAAACAATTTGTCTGCTACGTTCTTCTCGACCGATTATAATTTAGGTGTCTATAAGGCAAGAGCGAATAGGCTCTTAGTAAACTAGTGCGCTTTACCATAAACGATTGCATCAACGCTTACCTGCCATTAGGTGGTTAGGCAGTCAAGCATTAGTTTATTTCAATTAAAAAAAAAAAAAACTTTACTAACCTTCAATAATCGAATCCAATGAGCAGTAATACTTGTTAACAGTTTGATAGACTGTCGAAATGACTCGTCTCGCTTCATTATTATTATTATTGCTATTATCATAAAACTTCACTTGATTCACACCATTATTATCGTACTTCTCGATTTCTGGTTTAATAACCTGCACAATTACTCCTTCCACAAGAACCGCATAGAAAACGCAAGCACATGATATTAATATTGCTGAATTTCCATTCATTACGTAGTTGAGAAAACGGCGTATCTATGAAAATCCGGAACATATCGTCCGTGCTTTAAATGTGAGATTAATTAGTCCCGATTAGGAATGTAATTAATATAATATTAATTGATTAGAGTCGATATTTTGGTGATAAATGTTCTGATCGTACTGTTGTTATCGGTTTACGTCGCAGTATACTCTCGGTTGCTAGGGTTGCCAACCATACTTAATAATAATATAATTTTACTTTATTTTTGGTAGTTATCTATCTATATATATATAAAAGGAGAAACTGATTGACTGACATATCAACGCACAGCCGAAACTACTGGGACTAGGAGCGTGAAATTTTGCACAAGGTTTCCTGTTATGACGTAGGCACTAAGAGAGGATTTTCCAAAATTCACCCCATATGGGGTTGAAACGGGTATCCTAAATTGCTATGGAGAAATCTATTTTCACGCGGGCGATGCCGCTGGCAGCAGCTAGTCACTAATATTTGCTAAGAGCAGAAGTAGTCTTGTTTTTGTTTACGGTAATTTTTTTTTTTTTTTTATTTAAACCTGAGCGACTGTGATCCCACCTGATGTAAGCATGATGATTAATTTGGTCCTAAGGTTTTACTGAGCAATGGAGCCCAGTGGTTACGGCCCCGACTTACGAGTTGTAGGATACTTTGACGCGGGCAAAAGCTAGTACTTTATACTTTTGCATGGGTAGTCCGAAAAGGAACTCTAGGGCCTTGGAACGCAAGGCAAAGAAGGAATATAGGTGTGGTTTTAATCAGTAAAAGTCTGATACGCCCTCACGCTCTGCCCTAGATCGTGAGAAATCACTGGTGGGAAGAATTGTGATGCGTAAAATGAAACACAACTATGAATATGAAATTATTGGAATAATACATGATTCTACGTTGAAAAATAAATGCGTTTTAAATGTAAGGAAATACTGTTAGTGTGTGCTAGACGCGCATAAAAAATTGTCTCCAAGAGAAAAAATAAATAAATAAACATTTTTTTTTTTTAAATATTCTTTTTTTCTTTCAGATACTTTTTTACCTACAAAAAAATTGTGTTATGTTATTTTTCTCCAAAAACAGTTGGCAACCCTAGCTGTGGCGATATGTGGGTACATACATACGTAGCATAAATCGAACGTATCGTAATGATTAGATTATTGACTCCGATCCTGCTTTTTTTTTTGACGGTGAAAAATTATTAAATATCTTCTCGGGTTTCGGGGAGGAGTGAGAGTGTCAGACTTACTGACTAAAACCCACCCGCGTTCCACCACTTGCTCTGTGCGTTCCAAGGCCGCGGTGAGTTGGTGACTCTTTCGACAAGTTCCGTAACCCTGGCGGAACACGTTTGGCGCAGTGGTTAAACAATTGACTGCTGCGCTATGGGTCGCAGGTTCGATTCCCGCACGGAAGAAATATTTGTATGTCCTAAATATAGGTGTTCCGGGTCTGGGTGCCTTGCGTATGTGAGTTTACATGTTTATGAGGGCACCTACGATACAGGAGTGATTCCTAGAGTCGGGAAACGTTTAAAAAAACCCTACTGATCCATAAACAGACTTAACAGCCATAGAATCTACAAATGATGGCCGGGAGTAACAGTCTGACGTGCTTTCCTACGCACGAATGAGTTCGGTATGTTAAAATAGTCTCCCATCCACAGCCTGTCCTCTACAAGAGTTGCTTAACCTTGGAGATCGACCCGTACGCCTGATATTGTTTCAGTTACGAGCACCTCCTTCTCTCAATCATAATTAGTATCGTCAAATAACCCACAGCAATTTTTTTTCTTGAGAAATCATGAAATAATTTCTCGATGAGGACGAAAGGTTCCGGGGTGACGACCACGTTCCGGAAGACGCAGCATTAGAAGTCTCCCACAAAGTGGTCCGATGACCTAGTGAGGGTTCCGAGAATCCGATGGATGCGAGACGCACAGGAGCGGTCGATGTATGGCGACACTTGTGGTAGGCCTATGTCCAACAGTGGGCGTCTTTCGAATGAAATTTATTTATTTATTTATTACATACTTCGTGCACATAAAGGTACAGAGGCGAATTTAATACTTAGGCATTTTCTACCAGTCAACCTTTGGGTGATGCAGAGAAGAATAGTGGTAGGTGCGACAAAAGAAAGGAAAGAAAAAGAGGTTAATATAAAAAAGATATACAAATGAATCATAGATACAACACAATATAGGTAAATATTATGTATACATAATTTAATGAAGTAAATATATATACTAAATAAAAACAACATGGTCCAAATCGACAAACAGAGAAAAATATTAACGTTGTGATGATACTGCTGCCAACTTCATACGAATATGCTCGCAAAAAAACGATTAACTTCTCCCGGTCTGGATTGAGTGGGAGAAAGTATGAGGGTTGCGGTAACTACTTCGAACAAACCACAGCCCTGGCAGGCGTTGGCCCTATCTGGCCCCGTCAATTTTGCTGACATATCTTTAAGTCAACCACGGATTTGAGGTTCTGGATTGGCGACCACGTACCGGAAGACATAGCGTTGGAAGGCCTCCTACAAGGTGGACCGATGACTTGGTAACGGTTGCGAGAGTCCGATAGATGCGAGACGCACAGGACCGTTCATTGTGGCGACACTTGGGGGAGGTCTATGTCCAACAGTGGAAGTCTTTCGACTGATGTGATGATGATGATGATGATCTTTAAGGCGCACGTGGACGCGGACAGCCGGATGTCGAGCTGCCGACTCACCGTCCGCAAACCCGCGCATACGGTGTCTGGAAGTCGTCCTGCATGACACCGGGGGCGTCTCCGGTGGGAGGCAGGGCGTGAGGCTTCACTCCACCTCACGGTTTCTGCCGATTCCTCTCTCTAGTACAGCAGTGATGCAATCGTTGATGGTGAGGCGCACTAGTTTAACACACTCTAACCTTGAAGACACGTAAATTATAATCGAACGGGAAGAACGCAGCAGGCAAATTGTTCCAGTCCTTTGATGTACGTGATATAAAAGACGAGGTGAAACGCTTAGTCCGGACCGTAGAGGTGTTAACGATGTAAGGGTGAATAATCACCATGCGTCGGGTAGTCCGATAGTAGAAAAAAACTGAGCAATTACGAGTCGGATTTACACACTGAGGGTTCCGTACAAACTAACTTATATAAATAATTCAATTCCCGAATTGAGTCTCGAAGATTTTTCCGAATAGAAAAAAAGTTTTTTTTTTGTGACGTACTTAACTACAAATTGTCAGTTTTCAGAATTATTCCTATACTTGTGCTATAAGACCTTGCTTCATGCCAAATTTCAGGGTTCTCAGTCAACGGGAAGTACCCTATGATTTTCGATTTCCTTAGGAGTGTCAAAATTACGATTTTTGCGACTTAAACGGCTTTTTCTTTATTAACTTAGAAGTCTAATTTTTTCACAGCTTCAAGGGACCACAGACCTGAATATATGCTTTTAATAACTCGATAGCTCCACGCGTTCTCGAGATAAAGGGTCTTGACAGACAGACTGACGAACGGACAACAAAGTGATCCTATAAGGGTTCCGTTTTTTTTCCTTTTGAGGTACAGAACCCTAAGAAGATGGTGGAATCGAGTCATGCGATTGCCGTACACACTCTCCAATTCCTGCTTGCATTACTGATTCGCAGAAAGAGGTGACCACTTCTCATTCCCTCCCACTCCGTACCATGGCCTAAACCAGCACCGGACGCGATTTTGTTTCTGCTTCCCGGTTCTTTGCATCCGTCTTCCAAATAAAAGACTTTGAAAATAAGGAAGGACAGTGATAAATCTGCTTACATCAGGCCGGTTCTCCCTAAAGGTAGAGAGATAAATTTGGTAGGGTTTCCACGTATGTACAGGTTCTAGGTATAGAGGGAAGCCTTTAACAAGATTGCAATGATCCGTCTCTAAATGGAGATTCTAGGAAAGCTACTCTCGAGCCTTATCATGACATGTCAAAATGTCCGGTATGCGAGCGAGAAAGAGATGTATAGTTCCAGCTATACACCCTGTATAGCTCCATTCCTTTAACAGTTCAGTTTAGGTCGTGGTAAGGCCTCTGGACTTTTTATTAGAACTGTGTAACATTAAACTCGTTCCAGACAGCAAACCCAGGATATAATGTTTACTTACTGGATCATATAGCTCACACAGTATTTTGAGGCCTTCGACTAGACATTTCACTTTCAATATTCAAAAATATTACATTACATAAAGAATAGAATAGAAAAGAAAAATGAAATGAATGAAATCAATCGATGATTGATCGTGATGAATGAAGATGTTTGAATGTATAGGCCTACATGGGCACTTATAAAACGGCAGAAGCTAGTGCACGGTTCCAATTGATAATTTTTTATAGAGAAAAATCGGAAAGAAACTCCACCGTTACTCTATTTAAACAAATGATTGATTTCACAATATTTCCATATTACCTACAATATTAATAGACAAAAATCAAAACGTACCAAAAAGATAATAAAGATAAATAATATATAAGAATTAAATCGAAATAGAAAATAATCTATAAGTCTGTGTAGTCTTCAATGTTCCCACTACATAATGTGTACAATAATAAAAATATAATAAATAATAACATTAAACCATATCTTCGCATAGAGCATTCTATATCAACAAGTTTAAATCTACTTCCAATCACACAAAACAACTGGCTAAAACAAAAAACGAAACAGACTCTCACCATACCAAAATGTCCAATAAAAACTTCATATATCCGAAGTTTATGATGCACAATAAACGAACTCATACATAATGAGGATCTACATAAGTGAATAATTAATAGAGCCTTCTTAAAACCGGTTGTCTCCACAAAAAACGGTCCCGATCACCCTTTGGATCTCTAAGAGCCCTCATTAAGCCTACTTAAACATTATTATAGTCCATTATAATCACGCCTCGCTCAAAGATGTGGTAACTTATGGACCATAGACTGTACTCTATGGATTTATTGGATGTGATAATGCGTACTTTATGGTCGTTGCCACGTTTTATAATGTTTTGTTTTATCTGGGATATAAATTAGAAATGTGTGAAGAGGCTTTCGTGATTGTGTTATAGACAATAGTTTTATTACTAACCTGAGGGCCAATCTGCATATTTTTAAAGATCGTTAGCTCTCTAATCTCAGACTTCATCTGTCAAAAACGAGGAATGGCAGGCGGATGCCTCCTTCTGCGAAGCAATAATGCAAACAAAGAAGCGGCCGCACGCGTGAATGAACGGACCGTCCTCACGCTCTAGCCACCGTAGGCGTAGGCTTACGGACGACCAGCAATAGGTAGCTCGCTGTCCGGCCGTCCGGTAACCGGTCCGAGCCCGAGTCGTCGACGGCGCGTAGTGGTCCACGCGCGCCTCAAAGAGAAGTCAGCAAAACCGTAGAGGCCCAGCAGGGCCGAAGCCTACTAGGGACATGGGTTGACTTCCGAAAGGGAAACCCGGTGTCCTGGAACGCAAAGTAAAGAAGGAACATATGTGAGATTTTAGTCAATATAAGTCTTACACGCCCTATCGCTCCGCTCCAAAGCGAGAGATATCATTAGATGATTTGTCACTTAAAAAAAAATCTTTTAAAAGCATCTCTATTTTTCTTACATTTTGAAAAATACGGCAACCTTACCGGTTTATTTTGAACGTACATATCGACGGTTGAAAGGCTAATTGATCTAAACGGCATTTGTTCCAATATTGAGTTATATACATATTCGGAATCAGCAAATTTTTCTCCGTCGTTTGAGTCGGGCTTCAATTTTTTTTTTAAATGTCCCTTAGATCAATTAGCCTTTCAACCTTCGATATATTAACATTATCAAAACCAAAGGGACATCAACAAATTACTTTAATCATTTCATATCTCAGGTACAGCATAGATTAGGAAACCACAACGCGCTAACACATTAACACTCCTATAAAAAGAAACCACGAATCATAAGCCAGCAGAGCAATCCAAGATGGCTACCAAACTCCTTCTATTTACTGTACTACTGTCATTATCTGCGATCCTAGTACACGGTCGTGCTCGGGGGAGCTTCACCATCGGAAATACTTTTGGATCCCATCTAATATACCACGAGACTCATCACAAATACCCCATTCCATTTATGGTGAGGGATGAAGATTTTACTGTCAGTGGAGTTGACGATGAAATAATTGAATCTGTGATTGTGAACGATTTGGACGGCACAGGTCGGAGTTACATCACAGGAGGAGGTATTGGACAACACAATGTGACAATACATTTGGAAAGTACGAGGGGAGATGGGTATAAGTTTTTAGTTGAAGTTTATGCTATTTGATGTGGTTGTGTTGAAATAAATTGTTGAGTAAATTGTTTTGATTGTTTCAATTACTGTAAGTTACATAAAAGAGAGAAGGATAACGACAAAAGTGGTTCATAGGCCATGGAAGTTCTCTGTATGTGAGACCCGTAGGATTGGGTGATGCGGCGGCATATAGGTAATGATTTCTCCCGCTCTAAGCGGAGCGATAGGGTGTGGTAGACTGTTACTGACTGTAACCCACCTGCTTGCCCTACCTGTCTGTCCTTCCTCACCGGACATGGCAAGTTCGGGAGGTTCCTGCATCGGATTCAGGCGGAAGCAACGCCCGGGTGCCATCATTGTGCGGACCACCCAGAGGACACGGTGGAGCATACGGTGGAGGTGTGCCCCGCTTGGGCGGAGCACCGCCGTGTCCTCGTGGAGGCAATTGGCGGCAGCGACCTTTCGCGACGGGCCCTGGTTCAGGCTATGGTCCGGAGCGAGGAGGAATGGCAGGCGGTCGCCTCCTTCTGCGAAGCAGTAATGCTAGCGAAGGAGGAGGCTGCACGCGTGAGGGAACGAAGGTCCTCACGCCCTAGCCGCCGTAATTCCGACCCCGACTACCAGCCACGGTAGACGCGGGCTTGCGGACATCGAGCACTGGGTAGCTCGCCGTCCGGCTTTTCGATAATTAACCGGACCGAGCCCAGTCGTCAATAGCGTGTTGAGATCCTTGCGGTCCTCAAAGAGATGTCAGCAAACCGTAGGGGCCCAGCAGGGCCGATGCCCGCTAACTAGGACTGTGGAGAATTTCTGAAAGGGAAACCCGTAGTCCTAGGACGCCAAGGGTAATTGAAGGATACAGGTGTGGTTTTAGTCAGTAAAAGTCTGACACGCCCTCGCGCTCGAGAGCGCGAGAAGTCATTTGGATGATATCCCACCATAAAAAAAAAACCTGTCTGTCCTTCAATTGCCTTTTACGTTAGCCGACGATTCGGGTTCGGTCCTTACCAGATGGACAACAAGTTACCCATGGTAGACATGCTGGTGGTCAGGTTACCCGCTAAAGCCGTGGGTACAGGCTGTATGTTTTTCTGCTCGATAGAGTGATGACGTCACAATTTAGTAAAGATCATTGTAACGTCTTAAATTAAGAGGTATGTGAAAGAGATAATATAGCCCCACATACCTCTATTGAAAAGACAGGATCCTCCGACAAGTTGAATGTTGTGTTTGGTACGGGTAAACTGCCCGATAGCTGATTTCGGACTGTTTGCAATCGCACGAAGAACTCTAATACTAAGAGCTCATACACATGAGCGGCATGTTGGCAGAGGTAACTGCAGCCGTCGACCTATAGTGACACTTGACACACACGACGGTTGTGGCTGATCTTCGAAGTTGGAATGTCCAGGACCGCCGTCGACGCATTAACAGCTGCCGTTGACCCGTGTCGACGGCTACAGTTACCTCTACCCTTAGCAACATGCCGATCGTGTGTATGAGGTCTTACAGCGATGTAGGACGATGGAATTTAGTTCCTGTTTAGAAACACAGATGTCGCTACAGTCTAGTAGTGCCTCTAGGCTACTTGTGTTCACCTTTATTACAGTCTAAGCGTGGGCAGAGTATGTCATCGTTGCGATTGGAACATTTGCATCTGAATCAATGAAATGTTCCGAAACAGTGATATATATCATTTGGAACATCGGCTCAAAAGATACAAACAGAACATTTGAAACATCGGCTCACAAGATACAAACGGAACACTTGGAACAAAGGCTCAAAAGATACAAACACAGACACTGACTATTATGAATCGTGATCTGTTACATTGCGTCATATATACACAACAGTTTTATTTAATTGAATTTTGATTTGAGAATAATTTAAAGCAGATGTTTTTAGTTCAGTTTATTAAAATTTACTCGTACAATATTTACGTTTTAATTTTAAAAAGACTGCAGGTCACATAAAGTAAAGAGTGTTTCAATGTTCCAATTGTTGCATTTAAAACATTACTGCTGTTCCAATATTTCGGAACACTAAAGTGTTTCGGAACAGTGAGTCGGTTCAGTAAAGAGTTACACACGCCTATTACAGTTACTGCTTGTATTAAAACTACTTGGAAGAAAAAAGACACGCCAACCTACAGCTGAATCAATGGAATCGTAGATAATACGAATTCCCAACAACCAATTATAATTATCAGGGTCACCAACGGAATCAAATTAAACGTTAATATTACAAGCGATATTGAACATTCATTAATATCGTATTCCTTAATTACAAATGAAATATTGAACGCATCATAAGCAGTCCAATGGTTACTGATATGAACTATTCATATTTTAAACGAGGTTCATTTAATATTTATTTTACTCCGTGACCATAATATGAAGTCACTAGAGACACGCTTCATGTCTGTGCTCAATTAAATCTGCCTCTAGCATTCTACAGCCTTAGTATTTCTAGCTTGTTCTAAAGAGTTACCGTAACCCTAATGTCTGATCTATCACAATTTTCCATCAGTGCGAGTCGGACTCGCGCACTGAGGGTTCCGTCTAACCTTACCTATGAAAACAGTTCAAAACCGGAATTGAGTTACGAAGATTTTTCCGAATCACAAAAAGCTTTTTTTATGACGTAACTACAAATTTACAGTTTTCGGATTTTTTCCTATAATTGTGCTATGAGACCTTGCTTCATGCTTTTTGCGACATAAACGGCCGTACCTTTTTTTCTTTAACTTGGAAGCTTGATTTTTTATCTTCAAGGGTCCGCAGACTTGGGTATTCGGTTTTAATTTCTAAAAAAGGTTCCGTTTGTTACTTTTGAGGTACGGAAGACTAAAAATAAAAGACGCCATAATAACTTTAATGACCCATTTATTTATTAACAAACACATTACATGCCATAAACTTCAACTAGAAACTTGTATCCATGTCCCCGTTTACCTTCCAAATGAATTTTAACTTGGCGTTGTCCAATACCACCTTCTTCCAGGTAGCTCACACCACCACCTTTCAGATCCTTCACAATCAAAGCTTGTATAATGCCACTGTTGTCATGCACAGTGAAATCTTCATCTCTCTTGATAAATGGTATCATGATTTTATGGTGAATCTTGTGGTATATAAGACGAGCTCCATAAGGGTTTCCTAGAGAGAAGCTGCCTCGACTTTGAGCATGTACTAGGATCGCAGATAATGATAGTAGAGCAGTGAACACAACCAGTTTGGACACCATTTTGGTTCGTTATGCTGGTGAAGAGATCTGTGTTTCCTTTTATAGGTGTGTTAATGGGTTGCGCTTTGATCATCTTATCGTGGTTTGGTTTGAAATGGTTTTAACAATTTGTGTATTCTAGTTTTGGTTAATAAATAATAATAATTAATAATATTTTTTATTCAGGTCAAATATACCCATTTACAGAATTAAAACACATCACAATATCAAATTAAATAATATCAAAATGAAAACTAATGAAATACATTAATATTAAAATTAATAAGACACTGTCAATAAATTAATAATAAATTAAATAAATTAAAATCAAATTACTTAAATAAGTTGAAATCAAATAAAATATAGATTAAAATAAAATAAGTTAATGCATGAGAAAACCTTGCTACAGCTTCTGACCTAGAGGGTCGTCCATAAGAGGGCTTATTAAAAGGTATATATATATATATATAAATAAAGTATGCGGCCGAGGTGAGAGTAAGCAAATGAAATGAGAAGCAGTGGCATTGCTACAACCGTATCAAGAATACCAACTAGTACTTGACTGCGATCTCACCTGATGGTACGCAGTGATGCAATCGTTGCTAGTGAGGTGCAACAGTTTATTAAGAACCTATTTACTCTACTCTGTTACTATTTTGGTGTACAATAAAGTTTTATTCTATTCTATTCTTGAAGACACCTTAATTATAATCGGACGGGAAGACCGCAGTAGGCAAATTATTCTAGTCCTTTGATATTCGCGGTACAAACGATGAGATGAAACGCTTAGTCCAGTGACGGATTAAAACTATTTGATGCCCTAAGTAATCTTCGCCTGTGGGCCCCCTATCCATATGTCAACTAGAATTAGTCTTTAAACCTAAAAACATTAGTTTTTTAAAATAAGGTGATGAGATGTAACGTACCTTAGAAGGCCATGGTCCGGAGCGAGGAGTGGCAGGCGGTCGCCACCTTCTGCGAAGCAGTAATGCTAGCAAAGGAGGCGGCCGATCGCGTGAGGCAACGGTCCTCACGCCCCAACCGCCGCCGGGATTCTGATCCCGATTTCCGGCCACCGTAGGCGTGGGCTTGCGGACGGTGAGCAATAGGTAGTTCGCCGTCCGACCGTCCGGTAACCGTCCGGACCGAGCCCAAGTCGTCGACGGCGCGTACTGTTTCACGCGCGCCTCAAGGAGATGTCAGCAACTGTAGGGGTTTATCAGGGTCGAAGCCTACTGGGGCCAAGGGTCTAATTCTGAAAGGAAGACTCGGCCCTGGTACGAAAGGCAACGAAGGAACAGCAGTGGGTTTTTTAGTCAGTAAAAGTCTGACACTATCTCCCGCTCCGCCCAGAGCGGGGGATGTCATAAGATGATTTTCCCACCGAAAAAAAAACCTTGAAGTGGAGTAGGTGCGACAACAATAAAAATCAAAGCATAATTTATTTATTAGGGGTTAAAGTATGAAATTCCCCATTACATTGCTGTCATCTAATAGGAAGGTCATTTATGCTTTTGCGATAGAACTGGTGATCTAGATTCGACAAACTGTGTGAAAGCATTTTGTACTGCATCCTGAGAAGAAAACTTTTTATCAAGCAGAAAATTGTCCAAATCACGAAAAAAAATGGTAGTCCGTTGGAGCAATGTATTTTGGTATATACTAGCAATAAATGGTTTCGAATTGCAGTTCCTGTAGAGTTAAAATGGTTTCTCGTGCTGTATGAGGTCTCGCGTTATCATGGAGCAATAATGGTGAAGATTGATTCATGAGTCTAGGCTGTTTCACTACTAGTTTTGCTATCATTGTTCAGAGTTCGGCACAGTAAACATCTGCCGTTATTGCTTGACCACATCGGAGAAAGCTACCTGAGACCACCAAACATTACCATTTTACCATTACCTTTTTATTGGTAAGCTTTGCTTTAGCTGTTGCGGCGTTTGACCTGGGGTCAGCCGTTGCATTTTTCGCTTACGGTTATCATAAAGAATCCACTTTTCATCACATGTCACAATTCGATCCAAAATTTCTTCATTTCTGTATCGATTCAACAAGGCAACACAAGTTTCAACACGCGTTCCTTACGTCAGATCAGCCAAATCATGAGGCACCAATTTTTCATATTTTTTTATTGTTGGTAAGGTAACGTTAAACCATGTCACTAATTCCTGGGTAGTTTGGCTCGGATCGGCTTCCATCATCTCTTTCAATTCATTGTTATTCACATGTGTGGGCGGTCTTCCACGTGGTTCGTTCTTCAAATCAAGGTCTCCATCACGAAAGCGTTTAAACCAAAATCGCACTCCGCGTTCATTAGCAGTCGCCTCTCCAAACGCAACATTGAAATTGCGAGCTAATAGTTCCGCGTCGGAACTCGTATTAAAAAATCACTCGAATTTTCGAAGTATCTATCTTTCTTGTCTAAGCTGAACAAAAAACAACTGAAAGTCGATAATCGAATGTTGCACATTTTTTAACCGACTACCAAAAAAGGAGGAGGTTATCAATACGGTTGTATTTTTATTTTTATTTTTTAAATGTTTGTTACCTCAGAACTCAGTCGTTTATGGAACGATTAGCAATTTTTTTTCCCCTTCGAGGATATGCTTTCAGATTGGTCTCATTTTTTTTTAAATCCAGTTTTCATGATGAATCCATGAGGAATCGAGGGAACTCCTCAAATATTATAGGCAACCATATAGTTATTTTAGTATTTTCATCGAAAATTTAAGCATTTGTAGTAAAAAAGTAGTAAGTAGTAGTAGGAACTGATAAAGAAGATCAGAAATGACCAACGGAACTTCATACTCACATAGATATCACAATGAAGATAGTTAAGCGACTTTGACAATACAAATAAATAAATGGTTCTGAATAGTTATGTTGAAAATGGTATCATCAAAGTGAACCGATGATGATGATGGAGCCGGAAAGTAGGCATTTAAACTCCGTAATTAATCAATGTAATCTCGCCGTGTTTAGGCTTATTAGAATTGTCATGTACTATCGAACTGATCTGATGATGGAGCCGTAAAGTAGGCACAGGAATTCCGTCCGTAATTAATCAATGTATCCTAGCCGTGTTTGGGCTTATTAGAATTATCATTACATGCACTTTGGCTACAAGGTACTATCGAACTGATCTGATGATGGAGCCGGAAAGTAGAAGGTAGACACAGGAACTTCATAATAAAACAATGTAACCTAGCAGTGTTTGGGTTAATTGGAATTGTCATGAGAATAGGCACTCTGGTTATAATCGGAAATCGGAAGTCGGTGTTAAATAAGAAAAAAAAATACCGAGAAACACCGGCTTCCGAAATTAAAGTTATTTTGATTCTTTTATTGTTTTTTTTTTAACTATAATCGGTTTATTTTTGGAAAAAGTTTTTTTTTAAAGAACTTCATAGGTACCTACTATGTGAAAAAAGTTTTATTCAAAAATCTCAAACCATGAAAGTTTTATGTCAATTCGAAGTACCTATTACAATAAAACGGCAATTTCATACTTTAACCCCTATTATTACGTATGCATAGAAGCCGGCCGGCACAATTACTCAAAAAACAAAACATTTGATTGACACAAATTTGCGGGGGGCCGCGATCGCTAATCACAATTCCAGTGCATTTGAATTACCGAATGCACTAGCGGGCAGCGAGTGGGCAAGCGGGAGCGGGGTTATGGCTCTAGGGCGGACTCTATGTAAACTTAAAACCCGCGAATTTTCAAATTAGTCCTAGAAACTTTTTTTGGTGTGGTTTTTGGTGACATGAGAGTGAGACGTGCCCTAAGGATGGATTTTTTTGTGCTTCTTCTGGTGCCCCCCCAGACGTGATGCCCTAGGCAATTGCTTAATTTGATTAAGGGTTAATCCGTCACTGGCTTAGTCTGGACCGTAGAAGTTTCAACAACGTAAGGGTGTGTAGCGACATCTATGGCGTCACATAAGAACTAATCCTGCATCGCGCAATCAAAGTTCTCAGCGCGATTGGAACATATAGAACAGCCCGAAATTATCTATCGGGCAGTAGCCCACCAGACATAACACCCATCTGGCCGGAGGATCCTCCCTTTTCAACGGAGGTTTGCGGGACTTTACTCTCTGTTCCGTCTACCTCCAAAGATGGATACTCGCCGTACGGTCGGTTGTCCGATGGTAAAAAGGAGATGAGGAATCAAGTCATTCACTTGTGCAAAAATTGGTATCATATTATCCACAACCTTAAATTATCTTTTGATAGAGGACCGTAATGAATAGAGAGCAGAGGTGGCCGAGTGGTAACGGCCCCGACTTACAAGTTGTAGGTCGCGGGTTCAAACCCAGCTAGGCGCATTACATTGTGTAATTTATTTCATCACCACTGCTCTCAAAACGATGAAGGAAAACATCTTGAGGAAACCGGCATGTCCTAGAACCAAAAATTCGAAGACATGTGACATTCACCAACCCGCACTAGGCCCGCGTGGTGGATTACGGCACATTCCCTCTCCTAGAGAGGAAGCTTGAGTCCCAGCAGTGGGAACATTGAAAGGCTGATTATGCTTATGCCGTAACTAATGATATAATTACTATATTATAATAGGATGTGTATAATCACACATCACACCGCAAGTTGTAGCATCTCTACATACCTATGCATAGCTAACTATACTCATTTTATCATTATCTACATAAGATCACAATAAAAACAACCTAACCTAGTCCAGAATGCTCCATCAAACGAGCTCAATTTTATACTAATCGCGTCTAATGCTAAACGCGTTTTAACGTTTGGCTCGCATAATCGCGTTTAGCCGCTGTCATTAGTGTCACTGGTCTGTATTTTTCTTTTGTTGTATTTTTGCAAGTGACACTAGTAACAGCGGCTAAACGCGATTATGCGAGCCAAACGTTAAAACGCGATTAGTTTTATCCGCCCTAAATCAATGTGTATGGTAGAACAAGAAACGTGCTCTACAACCCCGTACAAATTACAAGGTAATCAAAATATGGTAGAATCTTTCTACAAATTAACATCAGGATAAATATCACCATATTTCAGAACAAAATAAAAAACAAGCTCGCAATAATTAAGCTAATTAAGTTCTTCGCAATCGTGTAATTAATATCAAATCGTTATTAAACATTTGCCCAGCTGATATAACGGGGAATCCATTTAGCTAATTAATTTCTACAAATTGAACCTTATGACCATTTTTATTAAGACTATATTCGAATGATTTAGTAGGATATTTAGTAGACTACATGATGACCTCTTGAGCACTTGAATTGTCTGTTAGCTATCCAAGTGCTCCAATATTGATACATGTTGGTGAAATTTAGAAATACCTTCTGAATTCTACAAACATGATGTAATTTCAATTAAATGCATGATGCATCTTGCTAATCTAGCCAAGAAGACCCCTTTTTTAAAGGTGGGAAGTCATCCAATGACTTATAGCGCTCTAGGACGACGCTCTCCATTTGTGAGTATCCATAACGGCTATCAACAATCTACAAAGACAATTGGGTCCAATGTCCTATCGGGCTTTTCAGGGTTCTCGGGGGCCTCTCGATGTAAGCAAAACCGTAGGGGCCCAGCAGGGCCGAAGCCTATTCGGACCATGGGTTGGCTTCTGAAAGACCCGGGGTCCTGGAATACTAGACAAAGAAAGAACAGAGGTGTGGTTTTAGTAAGTAAAAGTTTGACACTATCTCCCGCACCGCCAAGAGCGGGGGATGTCATTGGATGCTTTTCCAACCGAAAAAGAAAGTATTAGACTTTCGATGCGATGTCATAGATGTCGCTACAACTGTATGTAGTAGTATTTTCTTAGATCTTTATGATAAGATTATAAGTGCGATTTGAAAATCACGTGGAAAAATATAACAATGACTAATGCAATACTTAATAGACTCATCATATTTTCCTTAACAAATAAGGAGATAACCACAATTCCTTGTACTCATTTAACCAATAATATATAGAAAAAAGAACTGTTTACGTGTTGATTGAACTACGACTAATCAAAATATTGTTACAAAATTCTCCATGAGTCCGGTTACTCAAGAAATAGGTCTTATATTCAAGCCATAAAGTTTATATTTCAATGATAGAAGCGATGTCCACTGATACGATTGTGACCTCAGCAGCCTTGTAAACGATCATTCGCTGTGTGTTTTTAAACAATATTAGGATGGGGTTACATGACAGCAGAAAGTTGAATTGAAAACAATGATTTTGTATATGACTTTTGATATAAGTCGTGTGAATGCGATATTTCTTTCAACTGAATCCTAAGCCTCGACTGTCCGTCCGTCGATCTGTCTGTCTGTCAGCGGGCTGTATCTCATAAACTGTAAGAAGTAGAGAGTTGAAACGGGTTCCCATACAATTTTGTCAGCGATTTTTGCTCTATTTTAATTTTGTTGTACGTAACCCTTCATTTTTTCAATTCGACGTAGAAGGTTCTATAATCTTAATCAACCCACCAAACCAACAAACTCTTCAGCTTTATAATATTTGTGCAGATTTTACAAACTCCATCTTGTGGCTTAATTTTGTCCACTTCAAAACTCCTTGCCCGATTCAACTAAGTATATGATACTAAATGACACCCAAAAAGAATGCTGCCCCCTAGCCAAGTTACAATCGTTTCGTTCGCGCCGAACGCCTCGAATAGGCCACGCCTCCGATTCCTTTGTTCTGACCACGTGACTGAGCGTTGAGATGACGTCAGAACAAAGAAATCGGAGGCGTGGCCTACTCGAGGCGTTCGGCGCGAACAGCGCGAACGATACGATTGTAACTTGGCTTGGGGGGCTGGTCATAATTTATTAACCCAGGGAAACATACCTACTCCCAAGATAAAAACATTGTATGTCTTATTCCTAGACCCCATTTTTTTCTGCTACTCTCCTTAAAGTCATAGTGTAATTTTATATAGCCTGTTTATAGTATTTCTCAATAAATGTGGTATCCAACCCTAACAGGTTTTAATAATTCGAACCAGAGGCCTTATCACAACATGACCTGTTAAAATGTTAGGCGAGCTTGCGAGAAAGGGGGATGGAACTATACCTACAGACTCCATAAATAGCTCCATCCTTTCAACAATTCAGTTTAGGTTATCAAATGGATTGCGTTAAAAGCTCGTGGTATAAGCGCGTTCAAACAAATAAACAAATTTTCTACTTTATAATATTAGTTTTTTAGTTCTTATCGTTTTGTTACTTTTTCGTGTACAATAAAGTTTTATTATATTAGTAATAAGTGTGACGTCGCCTGGTATTAGTAAAAACGGCCATGAAACTCACGCAACCCCGAGCAGCATTTAAAAATAACATTCCAAAAATAACACTACAAAAAATAATCACTAGCATGTAACACAGTCTTAAATAAATGAACAATTGACCTCTGCACTAAATATCTCATCAGTAACGATTCGACCACGAGACTAACACGTACTTACAAATAAACATGTATAAAATCCTATTATTATGTGCCATTGTATCGGCAGTATACAGTAAAAGTGTTATTGTTGGCCAAACTTGGGAAGCAAATGGCATAAGGAAGGTCTATGAGACAGACGTCAGTGCTAACGCAATACCATTCTTCAAAAGAGAAAAATTCGTCAATTTTGAATATCCAACCGGAGATGGAAGAATCAAAGGCATTGCTATCAAGGATATGGATAATGGATTGGCAGAACCGGCGATTACTTTGGGTGGTCTTGGATTTAACTACGCGAACTTGAAACTGAAGAGCGAGAGAGGATCCGGTTTTAACTTTCATATAGAAATCTACGCGTGATTTTGTCAAGATTTTTCCTACATGAACACTTTTGCAATTTGTTTGTGCTAATTAATAAGTAATCAGATCAAATCAGATGTGAATGTAAAGTGAAACAGAGTTGTATTAATAAAATAGTGGATTGTAATACATCGTAATATTATGAAATATTTACCGGAGTAAATGTTCCCCATTGTCTTCAATGAAAGTGTACAATTAATTACAGATTTTAACAGCACAATAGCTTTTTCTTATTGTATTACTTTGATTGTTTAACAATAATATTGTCAAAAGACTAGCTGCCCGACCTGGCTTTGCATCGAAGCAATGTTTTATTTTTTCGATTAGTAAAATTTCTAAAACAAACAATGACAATCTTATGTTTTACTTAGATTACAATTCGTGCAAAGTTTCAAGTATATTGGAAATTGAAAAAGAAACTTTGTGCAAAATTTCACATTCCTAGTCCTAGTAGTTTCGACTGTGCGTTGATATGTCAGTCAGTCAGTCAGTCAGTCAGTCAGTCAGTTCCTCCTTTTATATATGTCGTGGTCAGATCTTAGAAATTGATCACTTCATGATATGGCCATGAAAAATTGGCCAGATCGTTTTAAACGTTAAAGTTTGATGATATTTCAATCTTCGTTTGGCCTACTTTCTTTACACCTTTTATTATCGTTGAAATCCTACATCAATGATATGGCCAAACGAGAATTGACATATCATCAAATGTTAATGTTTAAACGATCTGGCCAGTTTTAGTTTGCCATATCTTGAAGTGATCAAGTCTAAGATCTGGCCACGACATAGATATAGAATAAGCTAAAATTTGCACCGATGATCAAATTAGGGTAAATCTCCCACTAAACTCCATGTAAACGCCTACTAACACCGGTGAGCTAAATTACTGACCACTGACCTTTCCCTCTTGCATATCAATCCGTCTCATTCACACACTGGCATAAAACAATCACACCAGTGCTACTATACGACTCACAGAGATCACACCTAAATCAAAATGTTTAAAGAAATCATTTTAGTTTCTGCTGCCTTAATAGTTTTAGTTCAATCCAGCAGTGTATTTGTAGGCCATGTTTATGACCAAACAGGTTTGGTCCGCAAGGTCTACGATAAAACGGTTGAATCTACAGCCATACCATTTATCAAGCGAGATGAAGAAGTCTTTTTCGAGTACCCAGCTGGTGACCAGAAGATAAAGGGAATAGCTATCAAGGATCTGGCAGAATCGAAGGCTGAAGCATCAATTACTCGAGGTGGATTGGGCTTTGGATTTGTGAATATTAAGCTTAAAAGTGAGCGAGGATCGGGTCTTAAGTATTTGATTGAAATTTTTGCCTAAACGTGTGTGATTGTGTCTTATAGTTTCAATACTCAGTTTTCTAAAGTGCGTTGGTTCAAAAAATAGTGTGTGACTATTTGTTCCTTCTCTCTCAAATTAAATGTTATTTTGCTAAATCTTTTGTTTATTTTGTCACGGCCTACGATTATCTGTGTTACTACAGGAAGTAATTTGCACCTTTATGTATGATACAATGAATGTTCCTTTCCTACAATGAATTCCTTTGTACATTTGTGGTAAATATTTTGCTAAAATTTTCGTCAGTTACAATATCGTTTTTCTAGCAATATAGCTGTTTAAGCAATTGGTAGTTGGCATAGATACACAAAACAAAACTGCATGCTTTGGTGTCTTGAACAAACTTTGGTCTCTTGAACAACTTTTATACACATTTTATATTTTCTTACAAATTTTATATTATATATGCTAAATGTTTTACGGTTTTAAGACGGATTATAAACTACATCAACATTTGTGTATAATATGGTCAACAGAGCCTCTTTTAGTCTTATTTTAACTTACGTAAGTACTGTATGTTATCTTATCATTTTTCCTGAACTTTTGCAGTGTTAAGTAAACTGTATCAGGGGTTTTACCATGATGTGTTAAAATGTCAAGTGTGTGAGCGAGAAAGAAGGATGGAGCTATACAACCTATATAGCTCCATCCCTTTCACAGTTTCATTTAGGTCGTCAAGTGGATTGCGTTAAGAACTCGTGCTAGGGCCTCTAAACTAAGTACAATGCGTTCCAAATAAGAATAGGATCGATTGCCATGTTGTGACGTCACGTCATACTGTCAAATCGAAGAAATTGGGTATGGTGAGCAAAACAAGAAATCTTTAAAATTTAATTTATTTACGAATCGTGAACGAAAAAAGTTTAATAAGAATCCAGTTCTTCAATTTTGATTATCTCTGCGTCACTATGTGAAGTGTCTGAGTAGTCGCAAATGGAAGAAGAAGGCGAATTGTTCCTAACAATGAAAATAAGAAAGAAATTAGTTTTTTAAACATTAATTATGACTTAATTTTTTTTTAAAATTTATATTAAACAATAACGTTTCTACTTCATATTTAACTAAGACTTAGTAATACAAAGCAAAAAAAAACCCTTTATTGATACGCAAATAAATTTTCTTTGCAAACCGTACTTTGCACTCAACATTTGACAGATCGAGGTTATTAACTTTCCTATTCTTATTTGGAACGCATCTTAGTCGAATTTAAATCAGCACCAAGGTATGACTGGCCTGGTGGTCTAGTGGTTAGTGGCCCTGACTGCTATGCCGGAGGTCGTGGGTTCGATTCCCAACCAGGATAAATGTTTGTGTGATCAGCATGATCATTTGTTCTGTGTCTGGGTGTAATTTATCTATATAAGTATGTATTTAGAAATATATAAGCATGTTTATCAGTTGTCTAGTACCTATAACACAAGCTCTGCTTAGCTTGGGATTAGACGGCGTTGTGTGATAGTTGTGGAATATTATTATTATTATTGTTTTCTCTAATTTAACTCGCTGACTCAAAATTCTGTATCATTTTAGGGTCCCTTCGTCTATCTTCTAAATTCTAAATTACTAGCTTCACTTCACTTATTCGAATTGAAAATTTTAGCTTGTTTTTTATCCACTTCAATTTCGGATTTTTTTTCTGTTGTTTCGAATCGATTGGAGTTGCGGATGTGTGCTTCAATAAAACTTAAAATGTAAGTATACCTAATTGAAGTGAGAACTTAACAAATAATCTCTCCCTCGATCTGGGTGGAGCGAGAGGGAATGTCAGCAAATACTCTACACCATGGAGTAAACCTTTAAGCCAATTTTTATAAAATTAATATTTTGAGGAAATGGAGTCTTCATCTCCACTTGTCCTCGACTGCTTATGGGCAGCTCTCGAGGCTGCTTTCGTCATAGTGTTTCCTTTATGTTGTCCTTAGTAAACTAGTCGTTGATTACAATATATTGATGCATCTTTCGCATGAAGTCGTAATATATTTTTGAAAAGATAAAATTGTATTATAAAAAAAAAAAAATTTCTTTCTACATCCAGCGTCTGGTACTGCGACCAGTTTAATGATTATTGATTACATAATACTTATCATCATCATCACAATAATTTCAGCCGAAAGACGTCCAGTGTTGGACATAGACCTCCCCCAAATGTCGCCATAATGATCTGTCCTGTGCGTCTCGCATCCATCGGATTCCCGCGACCCTCACCAGGTCATCGGTCCATCTTGTGGGAGGCCTTCCAACGCTGCGTCTTCCGGTACGTGGTCGCCATTCCAGAACCTTTCATCCCCATCAACCATCTGTACTGCGAGCAATGGGCCCTTCTCACTTCCACTTAAGTTTGGCGATTCTTCGACAAATTACTTCTATCATTAATAATCTGACTAAAAACCCACTCCTGTTCCTTCGTTGTCTTTCATACCAGGGCCGAATTTTCCTTTCAGAAATAAACCCTTGGCCCCAGTAGGCTTCGTCCCTGCTGGGCCTCTACGGTTTGCTGACATCTCATTGAGGCGCTCGTGGAACACGACTCGTCGACGACTTGGGCTCGGTCCGAACGGTTACTGGACGCTCGGACGGCGAGTTACCCATAGCTCGCCGTTCGCAAGCCCGCGTCTACGGGTGCCGGAAATTGGGATCAGAATCCCGTCGGCGTGAAGGCCGTTCCCTCGCGCGTGCGGCCGCCTTCTTTGCTACCATTACTGCTTCCCAGAAGGAGGCGACCGCCTGCCACTCCTCCTCGCTTCAGACCATGGCCCGTATCAGGGCCCGGAACTATACGCTTAGTATATATGTATAAGCCAGTTTAATACTAATGAGTTAATTACAAATTCTCCATAGAAAATTTTGAATTAATTATCTGCTAAACAGTATTATCAGTACCGAGTAGCTATATATCAGTATCAAGCATTGGTAACTAATTTTGATTTAAATACTGATTATTAGATTAATCTCACTAGAGTTTTAATAAAAATAAGACTTTTTGTGATTACCTAGGAAATAAAAATAACATAAACTTTTTATGGCAAATTCTCCAGGGTAGCCCGCGAAAAGCGAATTCTCGAAAGAAAATTTAAATTTGCAACACAGTATCGGATAGAAGGTTTTGTTTTAGACCCACTCCGGTTCCTTCTTTACCTTTGCTAACCATTGCTCACCGTCCGCAAGCCCGCGCCTACGGTGCCCGGAAATTGGGATTGGGATCCCGGTGGCTGGGGCGTGAGGGCCGCTCCCTCACGCGTGCACGCGCGGGCGGCTTCCTCTTTTGCTAGCATTACTGCTTCGCAGAAGGAGGCGACCGCCTGCCACTCCTCCTCGCTTTGGACCATGGCCTGTACCAAAGGCCGGCGCGAGAGATCGTTGCCGCCGATCTCCTTCACGAGAACACGGTAGTGCTCTGCCCAAGCGTAGCACACCTCTCTGAATCGTGTGTTCCACCGTGTTCATATTTGCGGTAATGACATGTATTTTTTCAACACACTTACTCGAAAACCCGCTTATCCCTACCCCACTTTTAAGCACGCAATTTCCTGTTTTCTGCACTAGTGCGGAAAAGTTCGCAAGCTTGCCCCCGCTTTAATTTATTGTATTGGTTGTATCTGGCTGGTCACTAAGCAGCCCTCATGAGTCACCGGGCAGCTTTCGTTTAGACGTCTTTTGATACACATGGACATTTGTCACTGCAGCACTCGGCTCCAAACGGCAGCGGCAGGCAAATTCCGCCTTGGTCACGATGACAAACTATCTCCACTTGTATCAAAATGTACTTCCTATATTTACACAACTATACTAATTAAAACCATCATCCTAACTTTCCAACTTATATCCTACATAACAGAAAACGAAAACGTCATGAAAAAGTTCAATAACGATCATTCACCAGCTACCTTGATGAATGCTAACAGGCACCAAATTACCTGCACTTATAACAGTAAGTTAAAGTAAAAAAAAAATGTTTTACTTTTTTGGTGTACAATAAAGTTAATTCTATTCTATTACAACATATACTGCACTTCCAATATTTACAGTAACATATATATGTAAATAATTCTTAGGTAACCATTAACTCATTACCTAACTAATAACGGAACCCGTAAAATTTCCCATAAACTGTGAAACATCGATTCTTTGAAGCGAACTATGACTAGTGCATAACAAAAATAACAATGGACTATTATACACATATACATTAACGTTTTTATTAGCGTATAAATATTTTTAACGTGTATTGTAAGGCCCTGTTCATAAAGCGAATCAACCAAGAACCAAGTGATTAGTAGGACATTATATACATTGCCCGCGCAGTTTGTAAAATATCCAACATAAGGGGGCAATGTAATAACAACTTACTATTGAAATAATCACCGGGTACTCCGACACGGATAGGTTAAATTAGAAACAATCAACACAGGCCAGAGTGAGCAAGCGATCGTAGAACCCTCCTCGTGTTAGGTTACTTTAAGCCTCGCAGACGGAAATAGGAGGCCCTCCGTGGGGACCTCACCCTAGCCGACAGATCCGTCATTTTGTAAAATCACAAATTTGACGAACGAAGTCAAATTAATATTTATATTTTAATATTAGAAGTCTTTGCAAAGTAAAACATTTGTAAAATCTGTATTTTTTCAAATGTAATATCAAATAGAACTTCAAAATGATATGATTGTGTAAATTATAAGTTTTTATATTTTGATTTCTAAAATGATCTATATCATTCCATTCTTATCAAAAAAATGTTTGAACCCTCTAATCGCTTTCAATGCAAAACTAAATTAAAAAAAAGAGTCGATTGACGTTTGCTCGTAACCGTCGTGGGCTCTGATTCGTCAGTGTTTCAAACGTTTGCTTGCCTTCCCGCACCCCGTGAAATGTACCTGTGTATATCATTGACCGTTGCCCGATAACTCTATGACTATATTCTCATAATATTTAAGCAATGTAATAAATTAGAAAGTTGAAATTATAATTGTTTACTTTGCCTTATAATTTTCCCACTGCTGGATCAAACAAAGGCTTTCTCTCTAAGTCAGCTCAGTGCAGTTCAGGATGTCACATATCCAAAAGGCCTTATTTTCTTGCCCCTTTTTTTAGTCCAAAGCAATCAAAGACCAATCACTTTTGTTAAATGAGTCCAGCTTATCCCGACGTTATTCCTTTCTTAAATGACTTTTGAAGAACAATGATAACAGCATCCTCATATTATATTACTAGCGGCTTAGCTAGCGTGAAAGTAGATTTCTCTATACAAACTTTGGACCCCTGTTTCATTCCCTTAGGGGGTAAATTTTGGAAAATCTTCTCTTATTAGTCGCTTACGTCATAAAAGGTAATGCAAAATTTCACGTTTCTACTCCTAATAGTTTCGGCTGTACGTTGCTATGTCAGTCAATCAGTTTATCCCCTTAAATAGCAGTAACAATACCAATCACACCGCCAAAGTTACTAATCTGATTGTGGCAACAAATCACAATTTTAGATCTTCCTTTAACCGGTTACAAGAGTAAACCCCGCGACTAGCCACGACGTGACAACGCGAAAAAGATACAACAATCAGGGAGTCAACACACCGGGCTTGCGGACGGCAGGCGAAGGGTACCTTCCCGTCCAGCTGTTCGATGAGGACCAAGGTTGGAACGATGGCTCATTAATATCTTCCACACGACCTCAAAGAGGTGTCAGCAAGACCCTGGCCTTCGCAAAGGGTAACTTAAAGAACACGCTCCACCCAGAGCTTTAGATGATTTTCCGCGTGAAAAAAGAGTCGTCACGAAGCATCTGCGTGCAATCAAAAATAAAAAAAAAGCATAATCACTAAACGCACAGTTATACGAGTATCACACTAACACTTGCGACCACTCTTACCCTTCTCACACGCACTCAGACACCTACCTACAACACTACACTCACTACATAACACTTCCCACACTACATTCACTACACCACACTCTACACAAACCACTGAAATTTTGTTATCATATCTTATAGTTTATTTAACTATTGTCTTTGTTATTGTACCTTTCGAATACGGATTGATTTATTTTATTTTTATTTATTTTAATCGTTCAAGTATCATTTGCTACAATATGTGTGGAACACGCTTTATACTAAGAAGCTACTTGTAGTGATGTTATGATATTTCCTAGTAGATGCTATGGTCGCACATGTGGATCAATTTTATAGATATAAAATTGATCCACATGTGCGACCATATTAGACTTGTTTACTCATTCACATATAACTGGAAATTGACCAATACACTCCTAGTAGTAGGAAGGTATGATCTCATTGAAGTAACAACATAGTTCTGTATATATAAAGGTTTGTAAATAATTCTAAGCATTTCATTTCCCGAAATCAGTCGACACGAAACATTCAAAATGTATTTAAAAGTGATAATTTCTGTACTAGTGGTGTACCTGGGTGTTGTGGAATGTAACGATATAAGAATTGGTTACGCTTCTCCTATATCAAAGAAGATTTATGGAGAAATTAAGGAAGCCAGTCTTGCTTTATGGAGAAGATCTGAAGATGTTGTAGTTAATGCTCCACGTAACGAAATCATCGATGCTGTCTACATCACCGATTTGAGAGAATATAAAGACGGAGAAGTGTTTATTGCTAGTGGTGGAGTCGGACAGAAAAGTGTGACGATCAGTTTGAAGAGCCCCTCTATTCTGCGCGGGTATAAGTTTGAAATAGAGGTGTTTGCGAATAACCCTAATGAAGGGTATTTTAGTAAAAGCGCTCAGTATCTTGATACGCAGTTTGCAAGGAAGTTTTAAGTGATGTGACGAAGTGTATATTGTGATTATTTATTGATTAAATTGATCGTTTTCTTATTTTGTGTTTCTTTTGTTAAAATTATTTTCCAGTGTTTTAACAAATTGTACATTACAAATGTACAATTTTTACCTGACATGTAATTAGGTTTTATCTACATTACCATGCGTACAGCTTTTACATCTATGACTTCTCCCGCTCTAAGGTGGATGAGAGGGCGTGTCAGACTTTTATTGACAAAAACCACACCTTCAGGTTCCCTTTGCGATCTAAGACCACAAGTTTCCTTTTCAGAGATTGCCCGCGGCCCTAGCGGGTGTCAGCCCTGCTGGGCTCATACGGTTTTACTGACATCTTTATGAGGAGCGTGTGGAACACTACGGGCCATCGACGACTCGGGCTCGGCGCGAAAGGTTACCGGATGAGCTACCCATCACTCGTCGTCCGCAAGCCCGCATCAATGGTGGCCGGGGATCGCCTTGTGGCACCCGATGCCCAGGGTGTCTCTTGTCGCGGCGGCTGGAGCGTGAAGATATGCGTTCCCTCTCGACTGCGGCCATATCCTTAGTTAGCATTACTGCTTCGCAGAAGGAGGCGGCCGCATTCCATTTCCTCTCGCTCCGGACCATGGCCTATACCAGGGCCCGGCGCGAAAAGTCGCCGCCACCAATCGCCTTCACAAGGACACCGCTATGCTCTACCCAAGTGGGGCACACCTTCATCGTATGCTCCACCGTGTACTCCGGGCGATCCGCACAATGGTAAACCGGGTGTTTCTTTCGCCTGAATCCAGAACAGGGACCTCCCGAACTTACCATGTCCTGCGTCATGCTGAAGGTGGGGACGCTGTGGTGCTTCTCTAGCCACTACTCAAAGAGTGGACTTACTACCATGGCCTCCAAATCCCACGGTGGCAGGCCGGAAATAAGGCCAGCCACTTCACGGAGACAGACAGACAGAGCCCAGATCAACTACTGACCAGGGGCCGTATCATGACGTGTTACAATATCAGGCATGCGAGCGAGAAAGAGTGATGGAGTATTACACCCTATACAACATTAGTTTTAGTATATTTTATGTAAAGAATCTATGTACAAAATTTCATAACTGTATCATAAAAAATCACTAAGTTATAAGCTTGTTATGTTACCTATTTGTCCACACAAATACATGGTCACCGAGCCATCCGGGCGACTCAGGGGTTGTTTTACTCCCGCATCCAGCTGTGCGCTTGCGCCTAAAGGTCACTATAACCTGCCGTGCCCTGTGTTGTACTTAGTGTCGGTGGTGTCCAACTTTTGGCCTTTTTTAAATATTTTTGGAAAAAAATATAACATGGTGTAATAATTATTGGAATCTATTCAGGTACTGGTTCTGAACAAACTATATTCAGATATCGCATATACTAAAAATAATGTTGTACAGCTCCATCCCTTTAACCGTTCAGTTTAGATCGTAAAATAGATCACATTAAGAGCTCATAGTAGCTTTGCTGGACCATTCTATCGTTTACTTTCTTTAAACTCTAAAAGGTGAATAATTTTTTATCTAATCTGAAATGCTTCTAGGAAAAATTATACATAGGTACTGACGTAGATTTTGTGCAAACTTTAATTCATTTATGTACTATTATTGCGTTCTTTAAGAATATAAGAAAAGCTATACGGCTTCGTACAACAACTGTCGAAATACGAAACAGATGTTGGGCCTACATTCACAACATAGGCCAACAATTTGAGCAGGATTTGTAAAAATTATGAAATAAATGTTAAAAATGCATTTTTTTTTTTTATTTCTAATAAAACCCACGAAGAGAGAGATACGAGACAGATTTTACCTTATAAGAGTGAGATAACATTTTTAAAAGGTTTTTCAGGTATCATTTAGCAAAAATATTTTTTAAATCATAATTTTGTATATTAGTCTTATATGACTCGATTCACAATTCTAGCGAATTCAAAGTTTATAAAAATATACAAGCATGTTATACTTGTATATTTTTTTTTTATTCAAGTTATAAAAAGATTTTTATGGCATGTAGCACATCACTAGCAAGAGGATAAACTAGAGAATTTTTGAGGAAGTTGGAAGAATCCGGTCGCTTTTGTTTTATTTATTTTTTTATCGCCAAGTAAATAGCTGTAACATGGACAGCTTTAGTTCAAGTCCAAAACTTTGCAAGTAAATTTTTTAAAAACTAACTTTTTTAAAAACTAAATGTACTTTAATACAATACACATCTAAATAAAATTAAAATTCGGAGTCTACGCCTTATATATTTTTTTAAATTTGTATTTGAATGAAAAATTTGGGTATATTTTTCATAAAACAATAAAAAGTCGACTAAAAAAATCCACAGGGCATGAGAAGTGATTAGGGGTCTGAAAGGATAGCAAATGACCCCTCCCGTCGACCATTTTAATTTGGCACACGATGCACCAAACACCCTGTATATCCATCTTTTTTTTTTCATTTTTATTTATAAATGTGAAAGTAACTCTGCCTGTCTGTTACGCTTTCACGGCTAAACTACTGAACAAATTTTGATGAAATCAGATACGGCAAGCTTGAACTCCAAGGATGGACTTAAGCTACTTTCAACCGTTTGGGGTTGAAACTCTCGGTTCGTGGGGTCCGAGTGCTCACAAGTTGTATAAAGATCTGTCAAAACGTCTAGTTGACACTTCGCGTGACCCAAGGGCTGGCTTTTACCTCGGACAGAGGATAAACATTGCCATACAGCGTGGCAATGCCGCCAGTCTTTTGGGCACATTACCAGTCGACAGCGATGTGGAAGAGTTTTTTTGACGCCATATTTTAGTTTTAGTTAGTTGTAATTAGATTAGGGTTTTTATTATTATTTATTTTATTTTATTGTAATTATAGTTAGTATTTTTAAATGTAAATAAAGTATATATACTTTTTATCTACCTTCGACTTCAACATCGCGTCCGCAATAACCTTATTCACGCGGACGGAGCTGCTTAGTACTGATATATTTACATTTTCTACAAAAAAGATTTATCGTTGTGAGAGTATAACGTATAATCATTTAAAATAACGGAAGTGACGTCACTGGCATCAATCAAGAAGATATTTTTCAGACTAAGATTCTATTTTTTCTTTAAATTGTTTAAGGAGATGCTGAAAAGTACCCTGCAAAGTTCAATTTTTTTTGCATTTTCCAGGTCAGACACAAGTTTCGTGCGGGAATAACGCCCGGGTGTCACCACTGTGTGGACCGCCCGGAGGACACGGTGGAGCATACGGTAGAGGTGTGTCCCGCTTGGGCAGAGCACCGCCGTGTCCACGTGGGGGCGATCTGCGGCAACCATCTCTCTCGGGCCTTGGTACAGACCATGGTCCGAAGCGAGGAGGAGTGGTAAGCGGTCACCTCCAGTAATGCTAGCAAAGGAGGAGGTCGCACGTGCACGCGCGAGAGAGCGGCCCTCACGCCCCAGCTGCCGGGATCCCGATCCCGATTTCCGGCCACCGTAGGCGCGGGCTTGCGGACGGCGAGCAATGGGTAGCTTGCCGTTCAACCGTCCGGTAACCGTCCGTACCAAGCCCAAGTCGTTTACGGCTGTCTAGTTATAGTTTTTTTTGAGGTGGGAAATCATGTAATAACTTCTCCACTCTAGAGTGGGGGTACACTCACTACGTAACACTTCCCACACTACATTCACTACACCATACTCTACACAAACCGTTGAAATTTTGTTATCACATCTTATAGTTTAGTTAACTATTGTCTTTGTTATTGTACCTTTCGAACACGGATTGAAAGAGACTGGACCCCACAACACAGGGAATCCTAGTGTGGGGTTCAGGGCTTCATCTAAATTTGTAAAATTTAATGAGACAATAAATAATTTTATTTATTTTATTTTTATTTATTTTAATCGTCCAAGTATCATTTGCTACAATATGTGTGGAACACGCTTTATACTAAGAAGCTACTTGTAGTGATGTTATGATATTTCCTAGTATCTATAAAATGGATCCACATGTGCGACCATATTAGACTTGTTTACTCATTCACATATAACTGCAAATTGACCAATACACTCCTAGTAGTAGGAAGGTATGATCTCATTGAAGTAACAACATAGTTCTGTATATATAAAGCTTTGTAAATAATTCTAAGCATTTCATTTACCGAAATCAGTCGACACGAAACATTCAAAATGTATTTAAAAGTGATAATTTCTGTACTAGTGGTGTACCTGGGTGTTGTGGAATGTAACGATATAAGAATTGGTTACGCTTCACCTAGATCAAAGAAGATTTATGGAGAAATTAAGGAAGCCAATCCTGCTTTATGGAGAAGATCTGAAGATGTTGTAGTTAATGCTCCACGTAACGAAATCATCGATGCTGTCTACATCACCGATTTGAGAGAATATAAAGACGGAGAAGTGTTTATTGCTAGTGGTGGAGTCGGACAGAAAAGTGTGACGATCAGTTTGAAGAGCCCCTCTATTCTGCGCGGGTATAAGTTTGAAATAGAGGTGTTTGCGAATAACCCTAATGAAGGGTATTTTAGTAAAGGCGCTCAGTATCTTGATACGCAGTTTGCAAGGAAGTTTTAAGTGATGTGACGAAATGTATACTGTGATTATTTATTGATTAAATTGATCGTTTTCTTATCTTGTGTTTCTTTTGTTAAAATTATTTTCCCATGTTTTAAAGTAAAAATTGTACATTACAAATGTACAATTCTTACCTGACATGTAGTTAGGTTGTGTCTACATTACCATTTTAATAGTTTTATCCTTCTATCAGTATAGTTACATAACTACTACCATATGGTGGGCATCCTGCATATACGCACAAAATATTTGGGTAACACCTTCATTGAGCGTACAGCTTTTTTTTGAGGTGGGAAATCCAATGACTTCTCCCGCTCGAAGGTGGGCCGCGAGGTCGTGTTAGACTTTTATTGACAAAAACTACACCTACAGGATCCCTTTGCGATCTAAGACCACAAATTTCCTTTGCAGAAATTCCCCGCGGCCCTAGCAGGTGTCAGCCCTGCTGGGCTCATACGGTTTTACTGACATCTTTATGAGGCGCGTGTGACACATTATGGGCTATTGACGACTCGAGCTCGGTCCGGACGGTTACCGGATGAGCTACCCATCACTTGTCGTCCGCAAGCCCGCATCAATGGTGGCCGGGGATCGCCTTGCGGCACCCGACGCCCGGGGTGTCTCTTGTCGCGGCGGCTGGAGGGTTAAAAGTATGCGTTCCCTCACGACTGCGGCAATCTCCTTAATATTACTGCTTCGCAGAAGGAGGCGACCGCATCCCATTCCCTTTCGCTCCGGACCGTGGCCTATACGTCGCCGCCACCGATCGCCTTCACAAGGACACCGCGATGCTCTACCCAAGCGTGGCATACCTCCATCGTATGCTCCACCGTGTGCTTCGGACGATCCGCACAATGGTACACCGGGTGTTTCTTTCACCTGAATCCAGAACAGGGACCCCCCGAACTTACCATGTCCTGCGGCAAATCCCAAATTTTTTTAAAAAGGGTCACAACTTTTTAAAAATTTTTGGGAAAAAAATAACATGGTGTAAAAATTATTGGAATCGATTCAGTTACTTAATCTGAACAAACTATATTCAGGTTTCGCATATACTAAAAATAATGTTGTACAGCTCCATCTCTTTAACCGTTCAGTTTAGATCGTAAAATGGATCGTGTTAAGAGCTCATAGTAGCTTTGCTGGACCACTCTGTCGTTTACTTTGTTTAAATTCTAAAAGGTGAATGATTTTTTTTCTAATCTGAAATGCTTCTAGGAAAAATTATACATAGGTACTGACGTAGATTTTGTGCAAACTTTACTTCATTTATGTACTTACGATTACTTACTTATGATTTAGCGTAATCCATTTCCACACAAAAAACATTTTAAACATTTTATTATTATTATTGCGTTCCTTAATGTTACATAAGAAAGAAAAAAGAAAGAAAGAAAGAAGAAAGAAAATCTTTTTATTTGTCGGAAAAGGCGCAAACTTAAAACTACCACATTGCAAACATTTTAAAACATAGTTGGTATATTGTCTAAAAGTAACATTCAAAGATGAGTGGATGAGTTTTTGTGTGTAAGAAAATTTAAATAAATTCATCCATGCGATTTTATTTCATATATTTAGCTTATTTTAGACATTTATTTGTATAATTCAATAAAAACACTTAATATATATCCATACTAATATTTATAAATGTGAATGTAACTCTGCCTGTCTGTTACGCTTTCACGGCTATACTACTGAACAAATTTTGATGAAATCAGATACGGAACAAGCTTGAACTCCAAGGATAGACTTAAGCTACTTTTTATCTATGTACGACTTCAACTTCGCGTCCGCAATAACCAATATTCAGGCGGACGGAACTGCTGGCATAAGCGTTCCGGACATAGGCTACTTTTTATTTACCTTCGACTTCAACGTCGCGTCCGCAATAACCTTATTCCCGCGGACGGAGCTGCTGGCAGAAGCTAGTACTGATATATTTACATTTTCTACAAAAAAGATTTATCATTGCGAGAGTATAACGTATAATGATTTAAAATAACGGAAGTGATGTCACTGGCATCAATCAAGAAGATCATAGTTTTTTAGACTCAGAATCTATTTTTTCAGAAATTCTTAAAGGGGATGCCGAAAGGTAGCCTGCGAAGTTCAAATTTTTTGCATTTTCCAGGTCAGAAACAAGTAACGCCCGGGTGTCACCACTGTGTGGACCGCTCGGAGGACACGGTGGACCATACGGTAGAGGTGGGCCCCGCTTGGGCAGAGTACTGCCGTGTCCTCGTGGCGGCATTCGGCGGCAACGATCTCTCGCGCCGGGCCTTGGTACAGTTCATGGTCCGAAGCGAGGAGGAGTGGCAGGCGGTCGCTTTCATCTGAGAAGCAGTAATGCTAGCAAAGGAGGAGGCCGCACGCGCGAGGAATTTGCCCTCACGCCCCAGCCGCGGGGATCCCGATGCCCATTATCCGGGCACCGTAGGCGCGGTCTTGCGGACGGCGAGCAATGGGTTGCTCGCCGTCCGACCGTCCGGTAACCGTCCGAAACGAGCCCAAGTCGACGACGGTGCGTATCGTTCCACGCGCGCCTCAAGGATATGTCAGCAAACCGTAGGGGCGCAGCAAGGTCGAAGCCTACTGGGGCCACGGGTGAAAGTGAAACCTGCAGGGACACTGGGACGAAGGCAAAGAAGGAACAGGAGTGGGTTTTTAGTCAGTAAAAGTCTAACACTCTTTCGCCTCACTCTAGAGTGGGAGAAGTCATAACATGACTTCCCGCCTCAAAAAAAAAACTGTAACTAGATAGCTTAAACGAGTTAGGTTTGATTTAAGAGTTCTGTAGAACGTTCGTAGAACACTACGCCGTCAACGAGTCGGTCTAGTCATAACTTTTTTTTTAAATTATATAACTAGTGTTGATTCTGATCCCACCTGATGGTAAGCAGTGATGCAATCGTTAAAGGTACGCACTAGTTCATTAAGAGCCTATTCACCCTAGCCTTGAAAACACAGGACAAGCTGAGATGACAAATCTTGTAATAAAAACCCAGTCAACGATTACCTCATCTTCTTAATTTATCATTAAAACTATGTAAATTAGCGGCACCAGTAAACAAATCGTCATAAAAACAATTGGACGTCACACTATACCTGTACAATGTACGGAAGTGTCAACAGAAGAGTATAGTCATAGCATAGTCGGCCTTATAATGTTCCCACTGTTGGGACTCAGGCCTCCTCTCTAGGAGAGGGAATGGGCCGTAATCCACCACGCGGGCCCAGTGCGGGTTGGTGGATGTCACATGTCTTCGAATTTTTGGTTCTAGGACATGCCGGTTTCCTCACGATGTTTTCCTTCACCGTTTTGAGAGCAGTGGTGATGAAATAAATTACACAAAGTAATGCGCCTGGCTGGGTTTGAACCCGCGACCTACCACTCCGTAAGTCGGTTCCATTACCACTCGGCCACCACTGCTGTCAACAGAACAAAAGAGAGAAAATGTCTTGTTTGAAAACATGACGTCACTTAGTGAACGGTCTTGACCGCATGTGAAGACCTCGACAATCTGTGTATTATTACAGATTTTCCTAGAATTAGTCATGAAAGTAAAGTCCCTTGTATTTAAACTAAAGGATATAAAGGCTATTCTTATGATAAAGAGATGACTGAGGAAAACATCTTGAGGAAACTGGCTGGTACTAGAACCAAAACGATATGACATCAGCCGGTGGTTTTTTTTTTTGAGGTGGACACTCTCAAGGGAAACAAAATTCAGGGTACTTTAGGTTCATCCAGAATCCTGAAATTTGGCATAAAGCAAAGTCTTATAAGGCACAGGTATAGAAATAAATCTGAAAACAGTAAATTTGCTGTTACGCCCCAAAAAAAAAATTTAAAATCTATCGATAGTTAACTAGCTTGTACGGAACCCTCAGTGCGCGAGTCCGGCTCGTACTTGCCCAGTTTTTTTTATATGGAAAATCATCAATCCCCGCTCTGGGTTGAGCGAGAGTGTCAGACTGTTACTGACTAAAACCCACCTGTGTTCCTTCAGCCACCTTTTGTGCTCCAGGACTACGGTAACTATGTAATCGGCCCTACTGGGCGACCTTCAGTTTTGTAGACATCCTTCCCATTGGACTATGAGAGTAAATGGAGAGTAACTACACTTGTGTTTGCGCACACGCTTGTCTATAATATATAAAAGCTACTAAAACGATACTCACTGATTAATCACAAAATCTCAGCAACTATAACACCTACAAACTTAAAATTTAGCAAGTAGGTTCCATATAGGATGTAGACATCCGCTAAGAACGGATTTTACGAAACTCCGCCCCTAAGGGGGTAAAACCGGGGTTGGAAGTTTGGATGGAGAAACATACTTTTACGCGGGCGAAGCCGCTGGGAGAAGCTAGTATACTATAATACGAGTATTATACAGGGGCACCGGCTTTTAGAAAACCTCATGGGTGCTCATGCTCATTTGATGTACTCGAAAAAGTGGCGAAGTGTGAGAAGAAAAATGCAAACTGATTGACCGACAAATAAATAAATTTCCTACTTACATACTGCGTACTTAATTACTAATTATGTTTGATAAAAATATAAAATGAAACCATTATATAAAAATGAAACTAGTTTTTATTATCAAGAAATTTATAATTTATCGACTTTACGTAACCTAAAAGGCGATTACTGATCTGTTTCTTGATGTCTATTCTCAGGGGTGCTCAGCACCCACTGTTTATTTCTCATGGGTGCTCGAGCCCCCGAGCACCCACGGAGTCGGCGCCCCTGATATTATAGATTATAACATACTGGTCTCATCTGCATTGAGATTGGCCACCGTGATCGAAAATCAGTCAGTAGGATCATAACTATCGGCTCACGATTTAGTAGCGTTTTCCAAGTCACTTTATAAAGCAGTCTGATTTAAACATTTCATTCACACGTTTAAGTCCCGAGTACACTATTCAGTTCTGTTTGCTTACTTTATTAGTATTCAACATATTTAAATATGTTTTACACACTCCTTATCAGTATTTAAGTATATTAACCTGAGTACGTACGTCTGCCTGCATAGTTTCCGGTTCCAAAAATAAATAAGGAAATGGATTATGCTTCCCACGTATCGCTACAAAGACCGACCCTGGTCGTCTCACATCCATCTCTTTCCCGCGACCCTCACCAATCCAGCTGTCTTCTAGCGTCTTCCGGAATGCGGTTACCACTGCAGAAACTTTCGGCCCCATCGACAATGTACCCTACCCACTGCCACAAAAGTGGATGCAATTCGACGTACATTTTCACTATTTTGCATACAAACGCTCTTACGCGAGTATGACGTTATTACACAATTTTCATCAGATATTTTGGAAACTCAGTATCTTGTAGATATTATCTAGCCTTCTATTGCTATATCTATATTATCAATTTAAAAAGTGTAATACTAATCCAGTAAAGACCTCCGAAAATAATTTACAAAAAAAAAAAAAAATATAACAATAGCCTTGTAAATTTAATCAAGACTCTGAATGACGAAATTTTTTTCCTAAAACTTTTAAGGGTTTAAAAAAAAACACGTATTTCCTAGAACTAGTTTTGTAAAATATTCGAGTAAATCACGGAATTACCGAATGCTAAAAGTTTTCACCAGTAGACAGGGTGAGGAAATATTTCACGCCACAATAGTCAAGCCACATAAAGTGCGTATTGGATAAAGGTCCTGTTGACCGAAAATATGTATACTGTCTGCCATAAGCCACTTAGCGCCTCAGTACGAGAAGGCTTATATTATAATATGCATATTACGGTAGATAAAACCCGAGAATTTTAAAGAATTGCGTGTGAAGCTAGCTTGCGGGCCGCTATTAGTCTATACTATAAACTTTCCCGATACAACAAAAACTATTGTTTTCCTATAAACATGTTTTTGAACCGTGACATTGAGCAAACCTATCTCACATGACATGTCTGCCGTGATGGATAAGTCTTGGAAAGAGAACGCAGTTTGTTTAGAAAAAAGTTTATGCGGAAGTGAAGCAAGAAATTAATTACACTAACATGGATTTTTTTTTTCGGTGGAAAAATCATCTAAAGCCATCCCCCGCTCTTGGGCGGAGCAGGAGAGTGTGTCAGACTTTTACTGACTAAAAACCCACTCCTGTTCCTTCGTTGAGTCCGAGTCTTCTTTCAAAAGCAGACCCTGGGCCCCATTAGGTTTCGACCCTGCTGGGCCCCTACGGTTTGCTGACATATAACAGTACGTGCCGTCGACGACTTTAGCTCGGTCCAGACAGTTACCGGACGATCTACCAATTGCTCGCCGTCCACAAGCTCGCGCCTACGGTGGTCGAAAATCGGGATCGGGATCCCGGCGGCTGAAGCGTGACTGTCGCTCCCTCACGCGTGCACGTGGCGTCCTCCTTTGCTAACATTACTGCTTCGCAAAAGGAGGCGACCGCCTGCCACTCCTACCTACACTAACATGGATGACAATAACATGGGGTTTCCTAGTTTGTGCAGACTCATACGAATATCATTCATGGATTAAACTCAGTCAACGGGTACGCAAAGGGCAAGTGAAGGAACACAAGTTTTTTTTTAGGTGGGAAATCATCCAATGCCTTCTCTCGCCCTGGGGTGGAGTGAAAGGGCGTGTCAGACTTAGACTGACTAAAACCACACCTATGGCGCGGGCTTGCGGACGGCGAGCAATAGGTAGCCCGCCGTCCGACCGTCCGGTAACCGTCCGGACCGAGTCCAAGTCGTCGACGGCGCGTATTGTTCCACGCGCGCCTCAGGGATATTATAAACATTTAGTATTGTCAAAACAGTGGCGACCGCGCACCGGAAAACATAGCGTCGGAAGGCCTCCCACAAGGTGGACCGACGATCTGGTGAGAGTCGCGGGAATAAGTCGAGCTACGGATGGGGATGAAGATGATATCAGTCAATCTATTAATTCTTCCAATTCAGAAAAATGCACTTGCCTATAGACATATCTTTTATATAGCAAATTCAGGTTTTTGCAAATATACGAAAAGTAAATAAGTAAATTCAATTACTTGAGTTTGTTATGAAAATGTTCAATTAAATATCAAATAAATAATAATAATAACAAATAAAAAAATAATTTAATATCTCCTGCCGGAGTCTGTGTTTCCTGATAGCTACAAACTAAGGTCTTTATGTCAAGAGTGAATAGGTTACTTCTAGGCAAGCATGCTCCATCGTCGGCCACATCATCGCTTACCATCAGGTGAGATAGTGGTTAAACGCGAGCCTATAAATAATAATAAAAAAAAGTGATTCAAATCATCGAGATAATTTTCACAATTATCAAATAATCTAATTTTCCTTACTGCCTCAATCTCACATAACACCATCCAGATCTATATAAATCAGCACAAACTAATTATCACACCAGTGCTAAACGAACGAACATAATGAGAACTTCAAGTATCGCTATCTTCCTCTGCGTTGTGGCTGCGGCCTCCAGTCAGAGTCACGACCTGATCATCGGTCAAGCAACGTACGGTGACGTCATCGTCTACAAAGCCGACGAGGTCAAATACGGCTTCCCCTTCATTGTACGGTCCAGCATCATCGAATTTCCGGAACCAGGACTAACGAACTATGCTTACATCAAAGCTATCTACGTCAAGGATAATGACCGCAACGGTTCAGGAGGATACCCAAGCATTTCAGCTGGAGGAATCGGCCAAAGATTCGTGAAAATCAAGCTGAAATCTCAGAGGGGCAATGGCTTGAACTTCACTATTTCCATCTACGGAAGATACGTGTAGGGGAACCTGATTTTGAAGACTTTGAGACGCCAAGTGATAACGTCAATATCTTATTTAAGATGATCCTACTTCTAATATTCTTTTTATAAAGATTAAGTGGGCATCTTAAACCATGCATTATTGTTTTAATATCCTAAGTGATGCGTGTTTAAAGTCATAATTAGCTTTGTAATTATTGCCACTGTAAAATATTTCCAATTTATTTTTACGACCAAGACAAATGCGCATCTAGCAAAATGGCGGACGGTGTATTGACGTTAAATAATAAATTTACTAGTCCATAAATATAATACGCGGGATTGAAAGCAGAGATAACGAATATATAGTTCTTATTTATTCAGCCATATTTTTGTTACTGATCAGTATATTGTATAATGTTTATTATTATTTTAATTGGTTAAGTTATTAAAGTGCACCTTAATAATACGTTTTTATTTTTTATTTTGACGCATTTGTAGTGCATTTGAGGCTTTACTTATATAATGATAAGTTTAATTTCAATACTGATTAGCCGATTCTAAATTAAATTCTCCATAGTTTTTATTTTATTTTTAATATTATTATTGATAGGCGCTTGACCACTATCTCACTTGATGGTAAGCGGTGATGGTGTCGAGGATGGAGTGCGTTTGCCTAGAAGTAACCTATTCACTCTTTACTTAAAGATCCCCGGGTTGTACCTATCAGGGAAAGGATTCCGGCAGGGAATTCAATTTCTTAGCTGTACGCGCAATTAAGGTGTTCCCAAAATATTGTATGCATGTGGGTGGGATGTCCATGTACCAAAGCATGTGGCGCATCGCCGTACGTCTTAATGTTTACATTACGATCCTGCCCCCCTAGCCAAGTTACAACTGTTTCGTTTCTATTCTCTATTCGTCGACCGCCTCGAGTAGGCCACGCCTCCGATTACTTTGTTCTGACGTCATCTCAACGCTCAGTCACGTGGTCAGAACAAAGGAATAGGAGTCGTGGCCGACTCGAGGCGGTCGACGAAAAGAGAATCGAAACAAAACGGTTGTAACTTGGCTAGGGGGGCTGGTATTCAGTGGTTATACTATTTTTTTATTTTTAACTAAAACTTTTTCTTAAATTACCTAACTAATCCGATGCAAGATAGGATGAGTAATAACCAGTTTCTAAATTAAGAATTAACAAAAGACTACCCTGAAAATGTTCAATTCACATTCTCAATTGGGTCATATCAACGTTATTTTCCCATACAAAAGTAAACCTTACAGGCTCATTTGCAGGGACGGACATTCAAGATAGTTACACCCATATAAAGATAATAGTGAAGGCATCTGGTTTCTCATAATGTTGTCTAAAACAACCATCACCTGAAACTTGCCTTAATATTAATTGAGGAACTTAATTACGCTGTTATGTTGATGTTAGGGCTACGGGAACGTAGCTCTAGAACATAAAGGATCAAAAAATATACACGTCCGCTAGCTCCGTCCTACAGCTGAAGATATTATTTATTTGATGATTTTCCACCTCAAAAAAGAAAATACTGGGCTAGTGTGGGTCGGACTCGCGTACACAGGGTACCGCAAAAACTTACCTATGAAAACAGTTCAATTCCTAAATAAATTTTTCCGAAACGCAAAAAAGTTTTTTTTTTTTTGTTGTGTAACTACAAATTTACAGTTTTCAGATTTTCTCCTATACTTGTGCTATGTGACCTTGCTTCATGCCAAATTTCGAGATTCTAGTTCAACGGGAAGTACCCTATGAATTTTGATTTCCTTGAGAGTGTCGAAATATACGCTTTTTACGACATAAATGGCCGCATCTTTTTTGTTCGTTAATAATAATAATAATTTATTTGCAAACATGGGTATTCGTACATAGATGTAAAATGGTAAAAAGTTCTCCATATTTTGCCAACACAGGGGCATGCAAATTATCGTAATTCAAAATGAAATAGGTTATAATATTAATTTTACAATATCAGCAAGTGTTTATAATTCTAAGTACAATATAAATGTCAAATATAATATTATAAATGTCAAAAATGTTGTTGTCAAGAAATGAAATGTCATCGATTAAAACCTACAGGAATGTCATTGACTACGATAGTAGATGTCAACAGATAGGTACAATATAAAGCATGTCAAGATGTTAAATAATTTTAATTAGGAATTTGATGTAAATTTATAGATGTAAACACTATCGTAATCAATATAAAAAAAGCAATTTCAATTTAATTTGCGTTTGTATACATACCAACTATTTTAGTCTCACTGATTTTATCTGATAGAAACTCTAAAATATTATAGTAGATTTGCTAACAAGAAAAATTTTCAACTAAACATATTTACATTTAACATTTTAATTGATTCTGGTATGTGATCGTTTATAATTGGTGCCATACAAAAAACACTTTTATGCATCAAAGCTGTCTTAGACTGTCTTGCACATAACATATTGACGTGTCGCCGACTCCTGTTATTTGTGTCTGATAGCTTGGGAAATAGATTTGGGTTAGTTTTTACAAATACCGCAACTTCAAATATGTACAGACAGGGCAAAGTCAGTATTTTATATTGAACGAAAAATTCTTTGCAACTTTCTGTGGATTTGAGACCAAACATTGCCCTGATACATTTTTTTTGAGATTTAAATACTATTTCCTTATTGGTTGAGTTTCCCCAAAACATAACACCGTATCTCAGTAGGGAGCTCGCCATTCCATGTTATGCCGTAACGATAGCATCCGTTCCTATAATTGGACTAAGCTTGTATATAGCATATATAGATTTGCTTAGCCTTTTAGTCAAATCGACAGTGTGTGCCTTCCAATCTAGAAGTTGGTCTATGGTTAAGCATAGAAATGTGGACGTATTTACTTGATCTATTTTGTTGTTATCATAGTAAACATTTAAAGCTACATTTTTGCGTACACTAAAAGCCATTAGTTTGGTTTTTCAAGATTTATTTTGAGATTGTTGTAATTTAGCCATTTTATTATTGAATTAATAGAATGGCTAAATAACAACAATCTCAAAATAAATCGTTGACCCAGAAGTTTGATTTTTACAGCTTCAAGGGACCGCAGACTTGAGTATATGGTTTAAATTTCAACTTGATTCCTTCACGCGTTCCCGAGATAAAGGGTCTTCACAGACAGAGAGACGGGCAACAAAGTGATCCTATAAGAGTTCCGTTTTTTCCTTTTGAGGTACGGAACCCTAAAAAAATACGTGATGATCTTTAAAAGCTCAACCAAAACATTTACAACAGAACAGATTGGGAATTGGCTATGTACCCAGCACCTGAACTTGATTTTCTGTCTCACTATACGTCTGTTAACTTAGATATGATGCAGACATCCTGAACTGTATTGTATATACACCAATAATTTTTAATTAGTACAAATACTTAAAGGGCTTATTAGATAAGGTCTTGTTATTATTTGAATAAAAATATTATAAATTAACATGTCAACAATACATTTAATTTTACATTTTGAGTAAAGTCTCAATAAATAATATTCCAAAATGTTAGACGTGTCAGACTTTTACCGACTTAAAAACCCACTCCTGTTCCTTCTTTGCCATTGTTCCAGGACCCCGTGGATCTCTTTCGCATCACCCATGACTCCAGTAACTTCGACCCTGCTGGGCCCCTACGGATGCTGACATCTCTTTGAGGCGCGCGTGGAACACTACGTGCCGTCGACGGCTCGGGCTCAATCGACGGTTACCGGACGGTCTGACGGCGAGCTACCCATTGCTCGCCGTCCGCAAGCCCGTGCCTACGGTGGCCGGAAATTGGGATCGGAATCCCGGCAGTTAGAGCGCGAGGGCTATTACCTCGCGCGTGCGGCCGCCTCCTTTATTAGCATTAGTGCTTCGCAAAAGGAGGCGACCGCCTGCCACTCCTCCTCGCTCCGGACCATGGCCTGTACCAAGGCCCGGCGCGAGAGACCGCTGCCACCGATCGCCCCCACGAGGACACGGCGGTGCTCTGCCCAGGCGGGGCACACTTCTACCTTATGCTCCACCGTGTTCTCCGGGCGGAGACCTTCGATGTATGTGGTATAAACGACGACTTTCATTCTATGAGTTCGAGGTGTCAAAACAATCTGCACTTGACTCCTCACTAGGACATTTCCTCGTTCATGTGCCTCACATAAGCGCCACCTACTTCCATTCCACGCGTAGAATGTTATTTATTTAACATTCATTCTGTATTTGTTAATTAAACAAATTCATAAACTAACGGGTTGCTTATCTTGACAGCTGTCAAGATGACTGTTAAGATTAACCTACATTTGTACATATGCCCTTTGACTAATGTGTGTTTTGTGTGTTTACGAAAACACCTCTTCTTGGACCATTATTATATTGTTATTATATCTGGCCTGTACTATCCCACAAGGTACTAGGTTTTTTTTTTTCGTTTATTATACAATAACATTGATACATTCATGCTAACATATTTACATACCAGCACAAACCGAATCAGAATCAGCAAACTCGGCGCCAACATACTTTAGGCGAACAGTAGGTATACATACATAGTCCTCATTCAAAACATACTTTCTAGATCGCATTATAATCTAGAAAGTATCAATTCAACACTCTTGAGCAGTTTTTTATATTTAGTGCCTTACTAATTTCCAGCGGTAAATCGTTCATATAACTTGGTAGCATGCATTCCCACGGCCGTGATCCGTAAACATTATTAGATTTAGGTACGATAAATGTGGGTAAGTAAGCTAAACTACGATATATCCCTCCCTCCCTTCCTTCTATAGTTCTTGACTCTGAGTCATTTCTTGCTAATACCTAAGGAAAACTTTGTAGCCATATCTGTAGTGCCACTGATAAACTAAAAAAAAAAAATCCTACATCGCACAATCAGAGTTCTCTGCGCGATTCGAGCATATTATATACAAAAGTCCAAAATCATCTGTCGGACAGTTGCCCGGATCAGACAATACACCCGAGTGGTCGGGAGCACACACACCACCCGGTTCCATATACCTATAAATTGGTGCCCCTCAACTATGGACGTCAGCGCAGCTTTCACGCAGCTTACATTGTGACGTCATCGTTTCTTTCTTAAACTCAAGTCGTCCCACTATTTCTTTCGTTGTTTTAGCCCGACCTCGTCTCGCGATTTCAGGGTACCCACAATATTGTGTTTTACGTGCCCACCGCTTTTGTACCATATAAAATGCAATGTCATTCAGTAGCATCGAAGTTGCTTCTAGTATGTTCTTCTCTGCGCAATCGAGCAGAGCAGTGGTGGCACAATGGTAACAATCCGACATCCGAATTGTACCTTTTTATTTTTTTAGGTGGGATAATCATCTAATGACATCCCTCGCTTTTGGGCGGAACGGGAAGGCATGTCAGACTTTTACTGGCTAAAAACCCACTCCTGTTCCTTCTTTGCCATTGTTCCAGGGCCATAGGGATCTCTTTCGCATCACCCATGGCCTCATTAGGCTTCGACTGCGACTTCGACGTTGCTGACATCTCCTTGAGGCATACGAATTGTACCTACGTCGAAGGTTCCAAACCGGGCAGCTGCTTTACTTTGTGTAATTTATTTCATCACAGTTCTAAGATATTCGATTTTCTCACGATCCTTGTCCGAACGGTTAACGTTTTGAGAGCAATGGTGATTCATGAAATAAATTACACAAACTAATTAACCTGCATGGGTTTAAATTCACGATCTATAACTTGTAAGTCAAGGCCGTTACTGCGGGGCCGCCTCCATTTACTAAGAAGGGAAAACATAATACCTAAGTCTAGAAAATATAAGAGCAGTAATTTCTACCCAAGTATGAACCTCAAAACTTTACACTCTTAATCCACTGAAACGTTGGCGTTTAACTTGTTTGCGCCAATTAGCATACCGCGTGAGTTTCTGAATCACATAACACTAGCACACAGATGAATCACAACTTATAACAATAATTGCTAAATAGATAACAATATCTACTTATGAAAATATCTGACGTCAGTTTGAACTAAGATAAGAATTCACGTTGTCGTGTTTTCCTCTTATTTATGGAAAATCGTGATCTGCGATGTAAGTGTGAATACCATGCGTGATATAGGTATCTTACTACTATTTGTGAATCGAGGTGACAATAAACTGAAGCGCAACATTATAAAAAACTTACCTCAGCTCCTGAGATAAACATGACATTTTTTTTTTTTTATCTTTTATTCCCAACAATGTCCTTACAGACTAGTCTAAATCGATATTAAAGTTTCTCATTACTAAATTACAAACTAGACTCCATAACATATTTTAAAAAGCGCTATCTAAGTGAATTCACTCAGAGCACAATAAAATATATCAACGTCGTCAGCTATGAGGTTGGCGTACGCAAAGCGCGCGAGAGAAGCATAGCATAAGCATAGCATAATCAGCCTTTTAATGTTCCCACTGCTGGGACTCGGGCCTCCTCTCTCTAGGAGAGGGAATGGGCCGTAATCCACCACGCGGGCCCAGTACGGATTGATGAATGTCACATGTCTTCGAATTTTTGATTCTAGGACATGCCGGTTTCCTCACGATGTTTTCCTTCACCGTTTTGAGAGCGGTGGTGATGAAATAAATTACACAAACTAATGCGCCTGGCTGGGTTTGAACCCGCGACCTATAACTCGTAAGTCGGGGCTGTTACCACTCGGCCACCACTGCTGCGAGAGAAGCGCTTCGCTCAATAACTTAGTGCGCGCGCGCGGCACTGTCAGCAAGCGCGGCCGTCGCCGACGCGTCGCGTACCCGTCCGGCACACAAACCCTACCCTTGCCAAAATATCCGCATTATGTATCCTCCTCCTAATTACCGTAAAGATATAGGTTACGACATGTAAGAGCCATAAGTGTTCTCAGGGTTTTCCGTTAGTAGTTACTCGGTAGCAGCTCTGAATTAGGAGTTGGTGGTGTGACACCACCTTTCCCTCGGAAATCATATAAAACCATTGGTCCTGAAACTCTCTCCGTCGTCGTGTATGAGCTCTTATACGGCTTCTTGTGCTATTTGGGTGGTCACCATCCCGTAAAATTATGGGAGTAAAGGAAAAGAGTGTTTCCGCACACATTTTTGTGCTCTATAATATGTCCTACGTACTTAGCTAACCTCTGTTCAGATTGTTTTCAGTAATTACTTGCCATATTGGTAAAAAATATCTTACCAAGTCGACATGGTTTTAAAGCTGATCGCAGCGTGGAAATAACGTTATTGAATTGATATCGGACGTGAACGTAGCCCTTGACAAAATATTAGAAGTAAACGTTTTCTACACGGACTTAAACAGTGCGTTTGATAAAATTGACCACTCTCTGCTACTGTCTAAGTTACAATACGATAGTAACATGGTTCACTGTTATACTGGTCCTCTGTTAATTTGGTCAGTCGATCACAGATTCTTGTAGTGAATGGTTATGAGTCTTACCATTTCTATATCACCTAAGGAGTTCCTCAGGGATTTCATCTAGCTCCTTTTCTATTCTCACTTCTCTTCATCAATCCGTTACTATAAGTAATCAATTTTTATGGATGCAAATACACTTTATACAGAAGCTGTTGGGTTAGCTTATTAAATTAATTGATAACAAGTTTGTCGATATATGGAATGTGAACTTAGCTGTCATTGTGCCGATTGTCGTTATCACCAATGGCCTGATGGTCAAAAGCCTTAACGACTATCTGTCGAAGCGGTCGTTGCACGGTTGGATATGACTTTCATTGTGAGAAAGTTCCTGTCTCTGAAAGCCTATCCACCGGTAGCTTAGACCCTGCTCCCGACACCGGAGGACTAAACTTTTTTTTTTTTTTTAGGTTTTCGGTCCTCAAAACAAAAACAAAAAATGGAACCCTTATAAGATCACTTGTTGTCCGTTCGTCTGTCTGTCTGTCAAGACCCTTTATCTCGGGAACGCGTGGAGGTATCAAGTTGAAATTAAAACCATATACTCAAGTCTGCAGTCCCTTGAAGCTGTGAAAAAATCAAACATCTGAGTTAACAGAAAAAAAAGATACGGCTGTTTAAGTCGCAAAAAACGTGCATTTTGACACTCTTAAGGGAATCAACATTCATTGGGTACTTTCCGTTGACCTAGAATCCTAAAATTTGGCATGAAGCAAGGTCTCATAACACAAGTATAGGAAAAGATCTGAAAACTGTAAATTTATAGTTACGTCACAAAAAAAAAACTGAAAAATCTTCGTAACTCAATTCGAGAATTGAACTGTTTTCATGTGTAAGTTTGTATGGAACCCTCTGTGCGCGAGTCCGACTCGCACTTGCCCAGTTTTTTAACATTTATAAATGCAATAAATCTGCATCGAAGAATAAATAGAGAGTAAAAAAAGTTTCTTATTTTAGTATTAATGGCTATTTTTTTTTGCTGTAGTAACAATAAATGAGACTGGCCAGCGTTTACATTTACTATCGTATCGCAGTCTCTACAATATATAATAATGAAATAATATTACTGGCTACAAATTAACGTTTAATGTATTCTTCTATTATATTCCATACACTTACTATAACAAAGAATACTTAATTCGCTTAAAAAACAATAACAATTAATCAATAATATTTAATTACAGGCCATTAGTAGAATAGATTACCACTGAGGCAAAATTACAAGCCGTAAATAAAATTATAATGAACAACTTAGAATAATAGTGTGGGGCCGGACCATATTAATTAATATCTTATGAACAAAATGTATTCATTTAAAACGACCGACCGACGCCGAGTTGCCAGCCCGTCGGCTTTCTACCGGTTGCATTTCTGAGAGTGTACGTCGGAATTGCATAACCTAATTCCGCCTAGCCCGTTCCATCATCGGACTACCAGGCGTACGGCAATGCGCCACCGGTACATGGTGGATATCCCACCTATACGCACGAAACGTTTTGGGAACACATTCATTGTGCGTACAGCTAAGGAGTGGAATTCCTTGCCGGAATCTGTGTTTCCTGATGGCTACAACCCGGGAATCTGTAAGTCAAGAGTGAATAGGTTACTTCTAGGTTAGCGCACTCTATCGTCGACATTTCCATCAGGTGAGATAGCGGTCAAGCGCGAACCTATCAAGAATAAAAAAATAAAAATAAACTATCTTCTGCCAGCGACTTTGCCTATGTGAGCTTGAATACTATCTCAAAGGATCGTATTCCATAGATAAAAAGTATCTTATGTTTTCCCTACGGTCCAATCTATGTGTATATCTAAATTCATCAAAACAGGTTCAGCGGTTTAGTAAGGAAAACATAACAAACAGACAAGCAGTTACTTTTCGGATAAAAACTATGTCCTGGAATAGCAAATAGATAAGATAGTTATAGCATAGCATAATAACATAACCAACCTTTTAATGTTCCCACTGCTGGTACTCAGGCCTCCTTTCTCTAGGAAAGGAAATGGGCCGTAATCCACCACGCGGGCCCAGTGCGGATCGGTGAATGTCACATGTCTTCGAAATGTTGGTTCTAGGACATGCCAGTTTCCTCACGATGTTTTCCTTCACCGTTTTAAAAGTAGTGGTGATGAAATCAATTACAGAAAGTAATGCGCCTGGCTGGGTTTGAACCCGCAACCTACAACTCGTAAGTCGAGGCCGATACCACTCGGCCACCAATGCTCTCTAGTATTAATCCCGGATAGTTTTAATCCAGGGAATACGTTCCTTTGAGACAATTTTCTACTTTCACATGGACGAAGGCGTCGACAGCAGCTATTTTCAAATAACATGAATCCATCAACTCAGAAAGTCTAGACGAAATTCTTTTGAGGTTTTCCAGCTGTGTTCAACAAATTCATTACAACGTCCACTGCCTTCTGTACGCCTTGCTAGAAGAATACTTTAGTCTGTTAGTAGATGTCTTTCGACTAAAATTGTGCCGGTTATGGAAATTTTGTATTGTGAATAGGGTTATCCAGTACTTATTCACAATACAAATTTTCCATAACCGGTCGATTGTTTCAGACATCTAGTTGTTTTTATTATTTATTTATTAAGTATTTATTATATAGTTTATTATACACCATTACACTTACAAAAAAGAAAGTAAAACTAAAACACATACATACAATAAGTAGCCTTATCGCATTCCGCAATAATTCGATACCAGCCCCCCTAGCCAAGTTACAACCGTTTCGTTTCGATTCTCTTTTCGTCGATCGCCTCGAGTTGGCCTCCGATTTCTTTGTTCTGACATCATTTCAACGCTCGGTCCAAACCAAAGGAATAGGAGGCGTGGTCGGCGTAGAAACAAAATGGTTGTAACTTGGCTAGGGGGGCAGAAGTATGAATTAACGTAAGGGACATTTTTACTTTTTGCGTAAAATACCCTTAAAACAATCATCGTAAGGTACATTTTTAAATTTTACGCAAATGTCCCTTACGTTATTTTATATTTCCAGTATCGATATCTTCCAGGCAATCGGGAATGGATAGTAATTTATTATGCATTATTTTATTTATTTACATGAGCCCTTTAAAATTAATTATAAGCACTTACTTATATCTCAGAAACACTTAACTAACTATAATTACACTAAAACAAAAATAAAAATAACAAAAGTCTTAAATTTATTAAAAGTATGTAATTTTTAGAAGAAAAATTTAAGAGTATACTTATTTTCTCATTCTTTTTTAAGCGTACCTATGTTCCTACAGTTGCCTTTGCATTTTTAGAACCACGGGTAACTTTTTCAAAAGACAAATCATGGTCTTAGTAGGTTTCGGCCCTGCTCGGGACCTAGGGTTTTACTGACATCTCAATGAGGCGCGCGTGGAACAGTACGCGCCGTCAACGACATGGGCTCGGTCCGGTCAGACTGTTACCAGACGGCTAGACGTCGTTCGTCCTCGTTCCGGACCATTGCCTGTACCATGGCCCAGGACGAAAGGTCGCTGCCGAATATTAGACTCTAGCTTATCATTCCCAAAGCGGCCCAGTATAATAATAAAAAAACGAGAGCCCTTGTTTACCCGACTGCAACAAAACTCAAAAGGGATATGGTTTTTTATTTCGAAATAGGCTCAACTAGTTCCGAATTATCATTTGAGTTTCAGGACAACATTTTTCGATTTTATGCTTCCAGAAGTCGGAGCCCCTAAAACCTGGGGGGCCCGTAACCATGATACGGCGGTATAATAGCTACGCCCCTGGATTGTATTAAAAATAATATTTATTAATCAGCATTGCTTCATACAATTACATCAAATGAATAATTATGTATATAAATATCCACGACACAAAAATTCAATAATAATTCAATTTAAATGACCTGTATTTAGTCCGTAGAGCCCTTATATCGGCAAACATCCCTTGCGTGCTTGAGCCTCCAGGTCTTAGCAGGTCTGATGGTAAGAGGCCGGATGGGCTGACTCTGGTGCCATGGAAAAACGGGAAGTGCCTGATCTGGGACGCAACTTGCGTCAGCACTGTCGCCGCCAGTCACTTGAGTCGCACCATGCACACTGCCTCTGCCGCCGCTGAAGACGCCTGCTCTAAAAAAAGGCTGAAGTACACTTCCTTGGGTCAGCTTTACCATTTTGTGCCGATTGCTTTAGAGACTCTGGGCAGTTGGAGTACGGAGGCAAAGTGTTTTGTGGGGGATTTGGGCCGTAGGCTCGGGGAGGCAACGGGTGACTCCCGGCCCGGGTCGTTCTTGGTGCAAAGGATGGCCATCGCTATTCAGCGAGGTAATGCGGCCAGTATTATGGGCACTTTTGCACCGGGAACGCTCAGAGGCGGGTTATTTATTGACATTTGTCATTTTATATATTGTAAAATTATTATTATATTATTATGACTATCTGTATTTAAATGACAAAATTAAAATAATATCTTAAATAAAAGATTCCCCATTGACATCGATGTGGACGAATTTTTTGATGCCCTATGAGTTCTTTTTCTAACCTTTTGTACATATTATTATTTTCAGTTTGTTTAATAATACCTATTAAGTCATAATATATTAATATCTTAAAATTACTCAGTACGTGAATCATGCAACAATGGTTTACGTACTCACAGTCGAAACTTACGACAAGACAAATAATACAACAACCATATTTCCTTGTTACAGCAACATGGGCCTTCTAGAATTTGAAAAATGGTCGAATCAGCCCGACCTTTTCACCGAGAAGTCCCGGGTGTGCGCCAAACTCCGTGGTCTGACTCCTGGCCAGAGGCGCGTCTGCCGTCGTCATAAGGATCACATGCCGATTGTCAGCTCTGGAGTCAAGCAGGGGATCCATGAGTGCCAGTATCAGTTCCAAGGGAGGAGGTGGAATTGTACTGTAACGGGCGATGAGACTGTGTTTGGGCCGCTGACTTTGATTGGTAAGTTTGTGTACTTTTTATGACTGGTTTATGAAGTTCTTTTCCAACATTTGATTTAGACAAGCTCTCTATCTTGTACGGACTTAATTTTCTATTGTCCGGAACCATTTGTTATTATGTTGTTCTATTGATATCTGACGACGAATCCTTTTACGAAAAAAAACGTAAAGAATTGTGATAATATTCAATTACTAAATATATTTTATTTCATCAAGCCCTTGTAAGCGGCAAGTGGACTATAAAATTATAATTTTACAAAGCAAAACGCGTCGGTTAACTGCAAGCGTTGGTATTTCATCTTCTCTTTGACAGACGAAGTGTGCTTCATTCATACTTACTTAATATTGTAAATGTGAAAGTGTGTGTGTCTGTTTGTTTGTTCGTCTTTCACGCCAAAACGGAGCGACGAATTGATGTGATTTTTTAAGTGGAGATAGTTGTAGGGATGAAGAGTGACATAGGCTACTTTTTGTCCGTGTTACCCTGAATTTAACGCGAGTGAAGCCGCGGGCACAAGCTAGTACTTCATAGTTACATAGCGTAAAGATATGTATACAATATAAACCGCATAGTTTCCATTAAATTCTTAATTATCTTTATTATTTATTTTTATATTTAACTTTTTCTATATTTTACCAAAACTAACATTTAAAAAAGGAAACCTTACACTAAAAAACATCTACTGGGGCCACGGGTAGTGTGAAAGCGAAGCCCGGGGCCCCGGGATGAAGGCAAAGAGGGAACAGGAGTGGGTTTTTAGTCAGTAAAAGTCTGACACTATCTCTCGCTCCATCCAAGAGCGAGATTTGTCATTAGATGATTTTCCAACCTTAAAAAAAAAAAAACACTAATAACATACAAGTGGCTACTTTATCACATTCGGGGATTTCTCCCAAGCAACCTGAATTATTTCAACCTGTAAAAGTACTTGAGACCTTCTTTTTACCGACAATTGATCAGTAGAGAAAAGTGTGACTAAGGCGTATTTTAGAGGATACAAGCGATTATCGACAAAAAACATACAAAAAAAATTTACATAGCATATCAAGCTTAACCAACCTTATATTGTTCCCAAAGCTATAACTCAGGCCTCCTCTCTAGGAGAGGGAATGGGCCGTAATCCACCACGCGGGCCCAGTGCGGATTGGTGGATATCACATGTGATTCTAGGATATGCCGGTTTCCTCACGACGTTTTCCTTCTCCATTTTGAGAGCAGTGGTGATGAAATAAATTATACAAATTAATGCACCTGGCAGGTTTTGAACCAGCGACCTACAACTCGTAAGTCGGGGTCGATCCACAGGGCCACCACTGCTCCTGGCTCCAAAAAAAATTACATCAAAATGTATTCTATGATAGGTACACCATTTTATATAACACTACTTTCTTTCTCGTTGACAAAAGAACATTTTCAATATACATTCCTAGTGAAATATCTAACCAAGGCCAGAACGACAGACCAGTCTATATATCAAGATAAACACAGATATAAATTCTACTTTAGTCAGGACCAAAGGAATTGACATAAGATGTAATAAAAATATTCTGGAGACAACTTTGAGGCTACAACCGACGTCGTCGCGAACGAATATTGTTTTAGTGAATGTTATATTATACTGTTAGACTGTTAGTATAAGGTTATGTGTTTAGTTATAAGTTATAGAAGTGTGTTGTTTCTCGTTTCATTTCATGGATAGGTACGTATTTTGTTTGGTTTTGAATAATCTATATACTATATAATAGAAGAAACTGACTGATTGACATATCAACGCATAGCCAAAACTACTGGGCCTAGGAGTGTGAAATTTTGCATAAGGTTTCTTTTTATGACGTAGGCGAGCAATAAGAAAGGATTTTTGAAAATTCACATCCTAAGGAGATGAAACGGGGGCCTAAAGTTTGTATGGAGAAACCTACTTTTACGCGGGCGAAGCTGCTGGCAGAAGCTAGGTGGTAATACATAGTAGAGTAGAACTATGCACACACGCATGCTCTTGCACACACTAATACACTGTACGTGTGCTATATACTTAGTCTGTACATAAATACTGTTACAATAAAAAAAAACCGGACAATTGCGAGTCGGACTAACACACTGAGGGTTCCGTACAAACTTACCTTTTCAATAGTTTTGAGTTACGGAGATTTTTTCCGAATCGCAAAAAATGTTTTTTTTTTTGTGTAACTATACTTCTGTTATGAGACTTCGCTTCAAGCCAAATTTCAGGATTCTAGGACAACGGGAAGTACCCTATGAATTTTGATTCCCTTGAGAGTGTCGAAATACACGTTTTTTGCGACACAAACGGCCGTAACGGCTTTTTTTTCGTAAACTTAGATGTTTGATTATGTCACAGCTTCAAGGGGACACAGACTTGGTTTTAATTTCAACTTGATCTTCACGCTTTCCTGAGATAAAGGGTCTTGACAGACGGACAGACAGACAAACAGATAAAGTGATCCTATAAGGGTTCCGTTTTTTCCTTTTTAGATACGGAACCCTAAAAACATAATATTACATTTGAACTTGGAATGTGTCAATCATAAATGAATATTCTTTGTGTTTTCTCATTTTCGTTTACTTTGTGTTATTCAAATGGAGCGGGAGAGTTTTTGGTGGGATTTTTTCAGCAAAACTGACTGTACTGGTCAGCATCCGTACATTGGACTGAGGCCTAGTTAGTAATTATTGCTAATCGGGTAAAACTAGGTTTGCTGTATCGTCACGTACACTAGTAATACGCTTTGCACCGAACTCTCGTAACATTTAACATGTTATAGAACATTTATTAATTTTTTTAGTGAACATTTATTTAACACTAGCTTCTGCCATAGGTTTCTCCATACAAACTTCCAACCTCCGTTTTACTAACTTAGGGGTGGAGTTTCGTAAAATCTGTTGTTAGCAAATGTCTACACCCTTATGGACCTACCTGCCAAATTTTGAGTTTGTAGGTGTTTATAGTTGCTGAGATTTCGTGATTAATCAGTGAGTGGTATTTCGCTTTTTTACACACAGACTTTAAGTAACATTAAATTAGTGAAGTGTAATATTAAAAATTATTTATAGAATATTAACATCTTTTCATTTCACAACATTCAACATTATACATACATGTAGTGGCTTCTGTCCATACACTGACTAAATTGAAAGTCGTGGAATAAAATATTGGTAACATCTTTTTGGTGGCGATCGCGCACCGGAAGACGCAGCGTTGGAAGACCTCCCACAAGGTGGACCGACGACCTGGTGAGGGTCGCGGGAGTGCGGTGGATGCGAGAAGCACAGGATCGGTCATTGTGGCGACGCTTGGGGGAGGCCTATGTCCAACAGTGGACGTCTTTCGGCTGAAATGATGATGATGATGATGATGAACATCTTTTTAACGATAATATGAAATGTTTGATCTGAAATTAACTTTAAAGGCGTTTAAAAATCTTTATGACATGGAATAAAAAGGAAAATAGGTTCAATTCTACAATACTTTACGTAACATAATCAATAATCATTTAATGATTTGTTTATGTTTAACATAGGTAAATAGTGGTACACAACAACTACACAATTTGTACAGATTTTTTTTTTTGTTTTAGTTGTAGATACATAGTCAACCGCAAGCAATTTGGTTACAAAAATGTTTGTTATTGACCACGTGTGACACTTTCACAAAGTGAAACTTGGATAACTGGGATTTCCAGGGACCTTTATCTATATATAAAAAGAGGTGGCCTGACTCACGGACTCATGAACGCCCAGCCTAAGCTCTTGGACCTAGAAACCTGAAGCTCTCAGGTGTTGTTTTTAAGACTTGACAACGGTTTTTCGAAATTCAAAGCGTGAAAAGAGGTTTATGTGAGTAAAACTGTGGTTATAAGCTGGTTACTTATAGCATATACATTAGCCTTTCAACAACTTTTTTTAAACTTAGGGCTAACGCTGCATTAAGCAGGCGCCCGCACGGACACCCGTCGCGTGACATCGCGCGTGTGTCGTGTGCGCCGGTCCCCGTAGCGGAAACCAGATTATTACCTGTGCAGTGTCGCTAGTTCAACTTTAACGGTGTGCATGTAGTCATGTCGATGGAGAACTTGAATGTATTATTACGTAGCAAAACGGGCGCGGGGCGCGACTGCCCGCGACGTGAGCCCGAGCACTTTTGTATGTGACCGCGTGGGCGCCCACTTAACGCAGAGTCGGCCCTTAGGTACATGTTACTATAGAAAACGATGTTGCAAGTATTGTGCTACCATTAAATAAATTAATGGGCTACTGTGTCGCTTCCCTTAAGGCTAAATACGACAAAACAGTCGAATTTCAAAAAAACAACCCTTCCGTACTGTTATTTAAAACATCTCCTTTCGAATACAAAAACGATTCCCAATTTATATCACCCGTGTTACTCGCAGTACAACTGCTGAAAATGTACCCAGTAACAGAACAGAGCTCTAAATCTCTACTGGAAGACAACTAGGACAGTTAGTGATTTATCGTGCCTCTAGTACTGTTCCCACCATCCCTACTCCCCACTAGTCTAGATAGAAAATAGATTTGTAGGAAAATTGCGCAGATATTATCGAAACCCGAAGGCCGTCTAGGAACAGACATTTGGTTGGGTCGGAGTTATGAGACGTCGAATATTTTAGTTATTTTAGGTTGGTATATGAATGGATGAAAATCTTATCAGATTGTTTTGAGATGAGTGAATGGCTGCCGTGTCGTATTTTGTGTAAAAAAAAATGTACTTTTATCGTTTCAATATATTCTGATGTATAAAATTGGTGTTTTGATTCTTCTATAACTAAGACCGCTTATGATTGTACTCTTATTTTTGTAACTGTTTGTCCTATATTTTTTTCTTATGCGGTGTACAATAAAGAATATAATAAATAATGCTTTTTACAAGTTTAATTTTAATTTATGATTATTATTTATTAACTAGAGTAGTGGCCCAGTGGTAACGGTCCCGAATTATGAATTGTAGGTCGCGGGATTGAACCTAGTCATGCGCATTACTCTGTGTATTTTAATTCATTACCATTGCTCTCAAAACGTGAAGGAAAACATCGTGGGGAAGACCTGGAACCAAAAATTCGAGGACATGTGATATCCACCAATCAGCACTGGGCCCGCGTGATGGATTACGACCCATTCCGACCCGGCTTAAGTCCCAGTAGTGCAAAAGTTATAAGGCTGATTATGCTATTTATTAACTGGCCATTTTTGTATGTATATATTTGTTTAGGGAAAGTCTTGTGGTCGTAGGAACGGATAAGTCGGATATTAGTCATAAGAACCATATACTGAGCGCGACAGGATAACCCCATTCATGTTTGAACTCTTTAAACTGGACTTGATAAGTATTTTGTATACAGCGCAATGAAAGCTTGTAATAAAAAAAGTTTTTCTTTGAAAACTTATTAGAAATATAAATATGCAAGTTAACTTTATTATCAAGAGGCGATTTTACGCAAGTTACTCAGTGTCTATGCGTGCCAAGATATGAATTAAAATTAAAACTTGGGACAAGCTTGAAAAAGTTACGATACCATGAAGTTCCTTCGTCTTAATACCATAATTGTATCTCAAAACACCATGGGAAAGTTTTTAGAGACCACACAGCAAGAAACCTTCCCAGCACCGAATCAAACCGTAAAACGTTGTAATTACGTCACAGTTCTCCAGATTTAGGCCTTAATAAATACGATCTATGTACCAGCGCCTCATAAAATGTAACTACATTATAGTACTTTAACAAAATTATTTTCCTCACCAGCATCACGGGAAACGGCCTTCACGCACGCGATTACTTCGGCTGGCGTATCGCTGTCGGTGTCGAGAGCATGTCGGGATGGACGCCTATCAAGTTGCAGCTGCAGTCGGGCCGCTAGACCGAGGAATCTGCACTCTGATTGGGTGTGGGGAGGATGTGGCGATAATCTCGAGTATGGCTACAAGTAAGTATGGGTTCCTAGTACTTCTGAGGTTAAAAGGTTAGTCAACCGCGAGTCTGTACCTACACGTGGTGCCATGTGGGAGTCACTAAATTAAGCAAAGTATGAACTCACATTTCGAAATGCTTTCCAATTACATCTTCACGTCTGATGTTGCGAGTTTTACCTTTGCCCATATATACCTTTTATAGATTGACAAAAAGTATCTTATATTAAAAAAAAACACGTGTTATAGAAGTTACAAATCATGTTAATTTTACCCATACTTATCTCCCGAAATGATGAATGATTGGTCTTGTACAGCTCTACTTGCCTTCAGAACTACACGAGGTATGATTATATGTATGACTTACTTAATTACAAATTATATTATTTCAATGAAACTTTTCCCTATGTACTCACGTTGCTCACGTCACCTAAACAATAGAAGAACGATACAACAGGGAAACACTGGCAAAACTATAATTTCAACAATATTATACATCCAACAGCTTATGTTATCCCAGTACATACTACTACATTCTACTACAACTAGAACCTTGAAAATGAGTTCTAGTTGTAGAATTCTATACAGCTACCACTTTGTGATTATGTTGCCCTGAGCGAAAATTATTATTTTATTTAAATACGCGTTCCCCAGTCCGTCCCCGAGTCCCTGACCTACAGCAATGTCGCGAAATCTCTTCGCATAGTATGAGCGCCTAGTACTTTTCCCCCACTTTACCGAAATTTTCCCCGCGGAAAATTAGTTGTTTCTATAAGACTGCTAAAACAATACACTTTATCACTGAAGCAAAACATTTAAATATTTTCAAATTAGTAAAAAAAAAACCTTAAAGGCCAACAAAAGAAAAATGTTGATTGGAAATCGAATTAAAAGTTTGAAACATTTGTTTTCAAATGAAAATCAATAAATTAACCGTGTCGCAAAGGTGAAACATACAATTTTCATTATGACGTCACTGTCACACAGCACCGCTTGTCATGACTTTCATGAGATTTCCACCTTTTCAGGACGTCACCTGAAACGTTCAGGTAGAACTCACCTGAAGCACGCCGCACCTGAATACTAGGGAAGCAATACTAAGGCGAAGGTATCTTTACCTGCTTTACCCTCGCACATTGTGAAACGTCACGAATAAATTTTCACCTGGGAGAATTTTCTCTGTGTGAGGGAGGGAAAAGGTAAAATCTACGTGGATAACACACACAGAGAAAGTTATTTCAATGTTGGAGTGAAAGCACATTTTCCCACTTCATCCCAAAGTGTTAGAAAGGGATGCAATACCCCGTCCCTTTTCTACTACGGACTTAAAATTCACCTCCCCGTTTTCGGGTGAGTTATAAAGGTGAACGTGATTTGTAATGGTGTGCGTGCACCTGAAATTCACGTGTAAAGGTAGATTTAACTCCTGCGACATTCTTATGTCCTAGTATCAAGGTGAGAGGTAAGACAGGTGAAAAATTTACAGGTGCTCTTTCAGGAGTGACAATTTTCTTACCTGCTGAAAAGTCGTCCACGGTTTTTCTTTATCTACCTTACTGTACCTGTAAAAAATAAACATTATGATTTTTTAAAAGAGAACCGTCGAAGTTCAAAAATGTTGGTGGTATTTTCAGCCTGAAATCATGGCAGTTAAGCAACTAGTCGCAATACTTGAAGCACACCACCTTAGAAAAAAAAACTAATTATGTGCATATAATTAGTGGATAATTATTGAAATAATAAAAATATATGTTTACCACATAAAAACAAGCCAAAGTCAATACCAACATAATACAAATCATTATAATAAACAAAACAGGAAAAATCTAATACGTACCAATTTGATGATAATTTGTTGAGGAAGGAAAGAGATCTTGTTAATCAGCTGTCAAACGGGCTTCACTGATGTCAAACCATGGCTAAAGACAGGTCGGGTACTAGGCTCGCATAAATCCACAAGAGTTCGCGCGAGTCGCAGCGTAGCCGTGGGTAGTCCGTAGCACCATTCATGCTACGGCTACTATGGTTACTACGGCTATAACCCGGTTCAGCAAAAAAGTTACAGTTTAGTTTCAGTTGCATAGAATTAATTAATTATTTTTAAGTTTTATTTGAAGCTTACTGCCCTCGCTCGTTGTTTCGATTCAATCAAAATTACCAGTCAACTGTGATACGGAAGAAGTTTGTTTTCGATATTTAAATAAATAAAAATTAAAGTTCGCTAAATTAAAAAAGTAACAATAAAATTATCGAAAAGCACTTAAGCGGAGCGAGTTAACCCAAAATCATTTGGTTTAAAGTTCAACTATCTTTACAAAAATGTAAATAAAGAAATAAGAAATACCTAACCTCTTTTGTTGACTCTCTTTGTGAAACGCGTTATAATCTACGTAGGTCGTCTACAACGCGTAGCTTTGTAGACGACCTCCTACGTAAGCATGCGATCCTAGAAGGTTTTCACGTACTGAAAGGGTTAACCGCCGCTGAAAACGAAAGGGTTGAAAGCTGAAATTCGTTTCATGAAAATATTTCATCTATTGTCCAATAAAATACTCAGAAATCTTAAATGTACAAATTGAAGTTTCTAAATACCAAGAGGTAAACGCAATATTCTGCAATTATAAAAATCCCGAGCTGAATATTTAAACCGGCTTTTCATTTTCTAGCTTACTTATTCGAACAAACGGTTTATTGTTTCGAACTTTAGTTACGAAATGGCTACAACGTGTATTTTTTTCAGGCCTATCGTTTTCAAATACCAGGGCAAAATGAAATACAAAGATTATTTCGCCGTTTGTTTTCATCGCTTTCAAGTTGAGCTTTTCCACTGAAAGTAATAAACAAAAACAAATGAAAACATTTATGTCATTTCTCTTTATTGTTTTTTAAACGACATTTTCCTAAAAACATGGAATTTTCTGCATATTTCGAGCCACCGGCACCAGGGTAGCAAAGGACTTGAAGACTGTGACGTATCAACGGTTGCCTAAGCTTTGTTCGTCCCACGCTTTTTGCGACACTGAAACGTCACGGTTTGAGGCAGTACGATCAGGAGCTCAGGAGATGTAAGGAGATCTGTTTAAATTTATACTCATTGTTGATCGAAGGTTTTCAAGGCCAAATTGACACAAGTCAATTTTACTTTTCTTTGTAAAGTGGAAAAGCCTTATTATGTCAACTTTGTCAGTTATGACATACAAATCCAATTTAAAAAAAAAAATACCCAATTAATTCACATGTCTTGCCATTTGTTTTTTTTTTTTCTACAACTATTACACTACGCCGTCTAGCCCCAAGCTAAGCAGAGCTTGTGTTAAGAGTACTAAACAACTGATAAAACATACTTATATATTTCAAAATACATACATATTTTTAAATTACACCCAGATATAGAACAAATGATCTGAGCACGATCATTTGTCCTGGGTGAGAATCGAACCCACGACCTCCGGCATAGCAGTCTGAGCCCTAACCACTAAACCAACAGGCCTGTCAATTATATTATATATACATATGACTATTGACTGAAAAAGTTAATTAAAAAAAAAACCTACAATGTGAGTCACAAAAAACTGTATATCGAAACCAAACCACTGAAAATACGGACAACAATATGATACAATAGCAGCCGGTTTATAAGATAAGACGCTTTAAAAAATCTCTAACGACAGATCTTAAAGAACCATCACTGTTCAATTAAATTTGAAACTAATCAAATGAAATCTCAAATCTCTCTCTCAAGTCCTCGAACTTTACTTACGGTCATCAAAACCATTCACAAGCTCTCCGCATATTTTCCGCAGTAAGAAAGTTTCACAAAAACTTTTCTCGGGCTCGGACTACGCTACGGAAAAATGCGAGGTCCATCTACTAGAAGCACATGAAATACGACTTCTAAGTTCTAACTGCGTCTGTGTTTGTGTGGAAACTGAAGAAAAATTGTTTACACATACGAATGGGCGGAGTTTTCATGCTACACACATACATAGCTAAGCTTTTTAGAGGTCCTTCAGAGGTGGTGCTTTTTAACTTTTTTATAAAGGAACACTTTAAAAAAGCTTTTCCGATTTGTCTGTTTGAATTTTCTATACCAAGGCAACATGATTTCTAGTAGGTAAAGAATGTTGGGTATGCCGATAGGAATGGAGAATGTGTGTGCTGGGGTAGGGTCTTTGCTTCATAAAGGAGATTTTCCCGCATTCGAGTATTTTTCTCACAAGGCGAGCAGAAGACGGTGGACGTCGCGAAGAATTTATGGAACGCTTGGTATGCGGGAAAATCGCAAAAGGACTTTGTCTGGTTTTTAGCGATTTTATAAGTTTGGTAGAAATTCTTCACGATATTGAATATTCAACGAGATATTAAAAATTGAAGGATTTGATGTTAATAAATCGTGTATCAGATAAAATGTTAAAATTCTAATCGATTCGAAATAGTTTAATTGCTTTAAAAAATGGTTTAAAATAAAACAGAAAAACTGACGTTGTTATGAAACACAAAAAAACAAAGGAGAAACAATCACACTCCGCCGTTCGTCTACTTCAAATATTTCAAAGCGAACTTCACCGATCTCGATCATTTCATTTTAAACTTTTTTCCAAAGCTTCACTCACGGGATAAACCCGGATATGAAACGGGTTTAGCGGGTTACGGACGCTTAACCCGATAACTTGTACCAGGGTAACATAGGCATGAGAAAGAGTTAATCCGGACTACCCGGCTGAGACGAAACTCGCGGGAAAGAAATCTAACAACTTTGTTTGAAAAAACTTCAAATGCAATCAAAGAAATAACTTGTCAAAATAAACGTGTTTCTATAATGACATTCTGACTGTCATTATGTTTCAAAAAAACTAGACTTCTATGAATTTTCTAAATATACATTGCTTTCCCCAAATGGATTTGATCCCCGCATCTCTGAATAAAACGCGCATTGTACGGCGAAATTATTTCTTAACATCGGCAACCCTCCTAAACCCTCTCATACCAGGAGCGAAAATCTAACCCTCCGAAATATTTCCACCCTCTAACACTTATAACAATCAATAATGTACCTTATTCCTCTAACATATAGTTCATTTTTCAACTTTCTAATGAAGTGGTCGATATTTTCTCGTAGACATTTCGTAGCGGTGGGCGTAGCAGCGAGAAACGTATTCATAGAATTTATGCTATCTCTTTCTAACTATTACTTCTCTTTCACTCACTTCCAAAAGCCTTCAGGGTACCAGGAGTAAGAAAACTTTTTCCTACTGAAACTTTGAACAGGGGAAAAGTTTAACTTTGATTTATAGGTACAAGTATACTGTGGTAGGTGATAAATTCATACTTCGGAGTAGTTCTCACAAAGTATGTAGTAAGTTACAAGAATTCAAGGAGCCTTCTAGAATACATTGGATCTGGATTCACCATTTTCATTGAACGTTCATGTATTTACTTCTCGTCGATTTCCACAGACTGATAGTCTGGTTATTCGCTAACTATGTAAAAAACTAAACCATGTAACGGACTTTTATACGGTTTTCACTAATAGAAAGTGCAATAAGCGATGATGGTTTATGTATATTATTTAAACCAATGCGAAGCCAGGGCGAGCCACGAGTAATCTTTTTCTTCACTAAAACTACTAATTATACACCAAATATTAATGGGCTTTTTACAATTATTAAGGGATTTGGGGAACCTTGACTCGAATAGGTTAAGTTTGAAGGGGATGACGGGGTCTAGTGAGCAAGCGAACACAGACCCTGATATCCTCTTCGTGGTTATCTTTTTAACCACCTAAAAGAGCTTATTTTAGTGAATAATTAGTATTTTTCTGGAACAAAGGCGTATTTGTATGGAATAAATTGAGGCACAGTTAAGTAAAATTACGGAACTGTTAAATAGACCAAAAATAAATTATGATATTGTGTCTAAAAATAACGTATTTCATATTTCTTACCAGGTTTACAGAAGTATTCGTGGATATCAGAGAGCGGGAGCGCAAAGTGAAGAGAGGCAGCCGGGAGCAGGGCAGGCAGCTGATGAACAGGCATAACAACGAGGCAGGCAGGCGGGTATGTTCTTTTTTCAAATAGGCATGCATGGGCACTTGCCCACACAGCCTGTAAAACGTCAGAAGCTAGTGCACGGTTCCAACTGGTCGTTTCCTATGGAAAAGAAACGGTAAGAAACTCCATGCTTACTCTTTTTAAAAAATTATAAAAACTAATGAGTTAGTCTGAAAATCTGCAATTTTGCGTAAACTTTGGCCCTTTATAATGTACATTACACGTATTTCCTGAAACAAGTATTCTGAAATATTAGAGTGAATTGTGGAATTACCGAATGCCAAGAGAGTTTTCAGGCATCATTTCTCTTTTTTACCAATTCACAGTGTTACCAATTCATTAAACATTACGTTGGATTGCGTTGGAAAAAATAACAAGCTTTTAAATCATGCTCAAGTTGACGATTGACGAGCGGGAAAGAGCCCTCTTAAATAAAAATAAATTCAATTAAAAAGGGAATACTATACTCTATTCGCGACAGCATTAGACAAAGTTAAAAAAAAGTTGTTTTAAGGTACACTTTGTAATAAAAGTACAATATTTGTAGATTGTGCTCTATTACAGTTTAGATTGATGCTGAATTTATTATTATCAACTTATATACCAACTGTTTTACTTTTAAATTAATACATTCGAACTATCCATCTTCTGAATTTATGAGGCTTTTAATTAAATAAATGTTAAAAACCTAAAAGAAGCGGGGGTTGTCAGTACCTGGAACGATTTTCATAATTGTTAGTTGTATTTCTATTTGTATGAATGTTAAATAATTATCTTGTTGCCTTGTATTGTGTATAATTCATATGTTTTGTAAGGAGGAAACTTGTTGATAGGCCATTTAAAAAAAAAATGTAAAATTGTTTAAAATAAAGTTACGTTTATAAAAAAAAAACATTTCTGAGTGTTTAGTACTTACCTTACAATAATCAAATTTATCTAAGTAGGTAATGTAATTTTTTTTATATTGAAATCATTATTAATTAATAAAATTGTTTGAATTTATCTCGATTAAGTAATGTTGGGCACACCTGCTTCTATGAACCTCTTTTGTCTAATGCAGAAGTGAACGGAGTATAGTGTCGATGAAAACGAGTATTAGACTCAACTGTGAAGATAATATAAATAAAATTTGCGTTCTTCGACAGATTGTTGGCTTTAAAAGCACTATATACTTTGTCGTATCTGTACATACTATATAATAATAATTTGTTTTCTCACTACAATATACAGTTATCATCTAACATTTTAATGAGTATACAAAAACAAATCAGTTATTACAATATATTGTAGGAGACTGGTGCCTAAGCTAGGCTCTAGGCCTGTGTTTCAGGACACCAGGTTCCCACCCCTTAACTTTTACATAACCTAGATTGTGTACTAACGCGCTGACAATGTAGTAAAATATGAAGACAATAATATATTTTATTTTAAGTAAAAAGGTAGGTAGTGTTAGTATATTATATGCGTAGTATATAATGAGTGTGTGTGAATGTGTGCATGTGTGTGTATGTGCGTTTGTGTGATTCTAGTTCTAGTTAACTAAGAATGATTATATAATTCTTCTGTACGTGTATTTGTCACCTAACGCCTCCAAAACGGCTTAACCGATTCGAAAGTAATTTTGTGTGTATATTTGAGTGGTTCTCTATATGGTTCGAAAATATAATTGGACCAAAGGATCCAATCGGTGGCGCTACAATAGGGTTCTTAAATTTTTTTTCTGAGATCGTGCCGTTTTTCGGGCAGGACAAAGTTTGGCGGGACCGCTAGTTTTTGGTTTGAACACCGTAAATTTGTAGATGACGAAATAATAACTTTTTTGCGAATCGAACTATTTACGTAGGTAAGTTTGAACGAAACTTTCGGTGCGCGAGTTCGACTGGTACTTCATTGGTTTTCATCACGTAAATTCCCTTGAGAAACAAAACATGGTTCTTCAAACTTATTCCTTAGATTCTTGACACTGAAAACATTGACATTTTGAGTCCTTTTTTTGCGACATAAACGGCCGTATCTTTTTTTTTCATTAACTATGAAGCTTGATTTTTTTCACAGTTTCAAGAGACCGCAGACCTCAGTATATGGTTTTAATTTCAATATGATACGTCCACGCGCGTTTCCGAGATAAAGGGTCTTAACAGACAGACAGACGGACAAAAAAGTGATCCTATAAGGGTTCCGTTTTTTTCCTTTGGTACGGAACGCTAATAGTGATTCATCATCAACGATTGCATCACTGCTTACCATCAGGTGGGATAGCAGTCAAGCGCTAGTTTAAATAATTAAAAAAAAAGTAAGTCATTCACGTCAGATGTCTTGAAAAAGCGTTACCCCATTGAGCACACTAAGCTTGTAAAAGAGAAATTCAATAACATCACTGGAAGAATAAGTCTACACAAAATATTGCCAAGTTAGTATCGTATTAACCGACTTATAAGAGATCAATGTGCTACAAAGTCGCAAATAATCCCTAATAGAAACTTGAGCAGTATTAAGAGTTAAGCCGACTGTAATCTTAAATATCATTTAAGTAGTTTTTATTTTAAGAGCAAGAGAAAAGGCGTTTTAGATATTTTTTTTAATTGATATAAACTAGTGCTTGCCTGCGATCCCATCTGATGGTGAGCAGTGATGCGCTCATTGATGGTGAGGCGCACTAGTTTATTAAGAGCCCATTCACTCTAGCCTTGAAGACACCCAAATTATAATCAGATGAGAAAACCGCAGCAGGCAAATTCTTCCAGTCCTTCGATGTACGTGATATAAACGCCGAGGCGAAAAGCTTAGTCCGAACTGTAGAGGTTTCAACAACGTAAGGTTGGATATTTGCCGTACGTCGGGTAGTCCGATGGTAGAAATGAGATGGCGGAATGAAGTCATGCAATTCCCGCGCACACTCTCCAAAATGCAACCTGTGAAACACCGAAAGGCTGGCTACCCTACACCTGTGCTCAAGCCTTTGATGATTAGACTTAACCACATCTGGATCACCAATTAGCCACTTCGCACGCCTTTCCACTGAGACCAAAGCAGCTAGGACTAAAGATGCTAGCGATGGCCTAGTGATAGCAGCCCTAATTTACGAGTTATACTTCGAGAAAAATGGCGTGTTCCTATATCCAAAAATTCGAAGACATGTGACATCCACCAACCTTCACTGGGCGCGCGTGGTGTATTATGGTCCATTTACTCTCCTAGCGAAGAGGCTTGATTCCCAGCATTGGGAACATTATAAGACTAATTAAATTTATTATGCTATAGTCTAAAGCATAAAATAACATTCGGGAATTGTGAAGAATTGTACCGCGGGCCAATCGCGATTTTCATAGCCCTTCTTATCGTACGATTCTCAATAAAGTAAATACGACATAAGTTGCGATTATGCCATAGAACACGGAAGCGTCACAGCAGCCGCCGATAGACATTACATTTTCAATACTTTCCATACAGACCAAGCGTCGTGTCGGTGAGTTATACTGACAAACCATTAAACACACACACATACACGTAACACATTTAGCACTTATTTTAATTTTATTAATTACTAGCTGCTGCCAGCTGTGTGTGTGCCAGAGAAATTAGAAAATTGTCCCAAGGGAATATACACCCTTGATATAAAGTATTATATGTGCTATACCAGTACATGTTCTATCAGCGTGAAAAATTTCATCCAAATCCACTCAGCCGTTCGAGCGTGAATAAGTAACAAACATGCACACACACACACTGTCAAACTGTCACTTTTATGATGTTAGTGTGATTATAAGTGTCAAGGACCAGAATATTGAGCAGTGAAAAGATAGGATGAAAAAAAGATTGCTTAAAGCGGAGATGAAAATGTTGATATGGATGTATGGAAAGACGAGAATAGATAAATTATTATTAGATCATTTGAAGAGGAGGTATGAAACGCATGTTACTAAAAGAGTTATTAGTATACATGTGTATGAATAGAGAGCAAGAGGGAAGCCAAAGAATAAATCAACCGATTGTATCCGTAGTGACATGCGAGAAAAAGCAGTCAATGATGGCGTGACGGTTAACAGGACCGAATGGAGGAAAAAAACGTATTTAGCTGACCTCAATTAGCACGAGGCACGGAAAGGAAGATCAGCAGAAACATTTAAAAGAGTTACCGTGCCCCAAGAATGCCAAAGGCAAATAGAATGGGATTTAGTCAGTAAAAGTCTGACACGCCTTTTCGCCCCAACCTATAGTGAGAGAAATCATTTAAAAAAAATCCTAAAAAGAAATGGTAAAAAGATGACGTCCCCTGTCGCTGTCACGGCTATTCCGAGGTCTATGGTCTATACGCGCACAGCGTTTCTGTCGTTGTAGAGACATCTTTATGCCAGGCTTCCATAATTGCCGCGTTTATAGCCATTTTACTGGCTAACTATATAGCCCACAGTAAGGCTTTGTTATAGCATTTTTATTCATATCTCTCCAACCAATACTCGTAAAGTTGTAGTGGGTATTAGGAACGTCGGTTTGTTGTTCTTTAGTAGAGATCGGGAGCTTACGAAGTTATTGCGTACTAGTTTCCGGGACAAATATTTTATGTATACTCAGATTTGACTGTCCTAAAGGCTTAGACGAATGACTTCTCTGTTAGCGTTCCCGCCATACGCTACGTACACAATGACGTTACAGCCGTAGCCAAGTTACAACCGTTTCGTTTCGATTCGCGTCGGCCACACCTGCGGATTCCTTTGTTCTGACGTCATCTCAACGCTCAGTCACGTGGTCAGAACATAGGAATAGGAGGCGTAGCCGACTCGAGGCGATCGGCGAAAGAGAATCGAAACGAAACGGTCGTAACTTGGCTAAGCCTGCAGGTCTGTTACCCCTTGAAGATTGATTTCATTCAATCTTATTTCTAATTGCACCGGCAGGACTTTGCCAGGTCCACATTCTATGCTCACGCTTTTTGAAGAAGGAGTTCATCATGTAGAGTCCAGAGAGAGTAGTCCTTCTCCATAAAACCAACCAGTAGGTGTCTCCGGTGATTCTGACGTCCACATCAAAAATTGCCCCACTCGCAGCTCGTCACAGTCTCGTTTACCCAGTTTCGCGTTAAAGTGGTCATGGGGGACCACGGTGAAATGAGTTTATGAGTCTTATAACCATGCATGCACATTGTTCACAAAGGACCTGTGGACGAAAATCCCGACACCACCCTGGGACTGCTGGTCACCCTCCCGGTAATAGAGCAGGTTAACGGATTTGAGAATTATCGTGTCCTCCCTCTGTCTTCGGACTTCAGATAATCCCTCAATAGTCCATCGTAACACGCTCAATTCCTCCTTCTCAAAATTTGCGTGACTATTTCATGATTTTTTCATTTTTGTCCGCAGGCCGTGATCGCCAAGTCCCGAGTAACGTGCAAGTGTCACGGAGTCTCAGGATCCTGCAGCCTCATCACGTGCTGGCAGCAACTCGCCACCTTCAGGGAAATCGGTGAGTCTTGGACGACCAAGAATAGTGGGATAATGCTTAAGAATATGCTGGCACGAGAAACATGACAGAATCTGGACAAAATAACATTTATCATCATCATCATCATTTCAGCAAAAAGTCGTTCACTATTAGACATAGGCTTCCCCCTACTGTCACCATAACGACCGGTCCTGTGCGTCTCGCAACCACCTCATTCCCGCGACTCTCACCAGGTCATCGATCCACCTTGTGTGAGGCCTTCCAACGCTGCATCTTTCGATACGTGGTTGCTACTCTAGAACCTTTCATGCCCATCGACCATCTGTTCTGCGAGTAATAGGGTAACAGGGTGGTAGGTACTCGAGAATATGTTGGACAAGAGAAGCACAAGAGGATCTAGAAAAACTGTCAAAACGCCAAAATGTAAAGGACTCATCTCGTTATATATGTTGTTCTCGTCTTCTCAGTTGTGCGCTCTTAACCAGAGGCCCTACCCAAGGGATGGAGCTATATAGAGTGTATAGCTCCATCCCTTTTTTTCATTCTCACGCTTGACATTTTAACACGTCATGATGAGACCGTTGTTCGTGATCATGTCTCAGTCGAGTTTTGCCTCACTCTCGTGATGCGATGCCTTGCAGCTCTGTGTTTGGCGGCTTGGGAGTTGGCATTGGTGTGTCACAGGTTTGATGAGGTCCGTCCACAGTGTTGAATAGCGCCTACGGGATATTTACATGTTTATGAACGCACACAGGAGTCGATGGATGGGGAAATGATTTTTTAAAACAGAAATTCTGGAATAAAATAATGGACCATTAGAATAGGTCATTAGTTTGAAGTCCCCAATTCCTTTACAAAAAAAAAAAAACTATCATGGAGACAAAATTATAATGTCATCAAGATATTTCTTTAAAATTATGTAATTTTATAAATGACGCGGCGCCGCTTGGTGTGGTCCCTAATTATGATGATCTTTTCTATCGGTCGGTGACAAGGAAGCGAGGTGCTAGGAGCACATAAAAAAGAACACATTAGTAAAAGTAAACCTCTCAATTATTATTACTTTTTAGGGTTCTGTACCTCAAAAGAAAAAAACGGAACCCTTATAGGATCACTTTGTTGTCCGTCCGTCGGTCTGTCTGTCTGTCTGTCAAGACCCTTTATCTCGGTAACGCGTGGAGGTAACCAGTTAAAATTAAAACCATATACACAAGTCGGCGGTCCCTTGAAGCTGTGAAAATACAAAACTTTTGAGTTGACGAATTAAAAAGATACAGCCGTTTATCTCGCAAAAATCGTATATTTTGACATACTCAGGGAAATCAAAATTCATACTTTCCGTTGACCTAGAATCCTGAAATTTGGCATGAACTAAGGCACCAGTATATTTTTTTATGCGATTTAGGTACGTAGGGGAACATAGGTAAGTTTGTATGGAACCCTCAGTGCGCGAATCCGACTCGCACTTGCCCAGTTTTTTCGTATGACTAATACTTTTGCCAAAGAATTTTTTTTTAACAACATGATATTTTTTAGCTTGTTTTCCCTATTCTTTTCAAACGGCTTTGATCTTTAGAAATATGTTTACACAAAAAAAATGGTGGATAAATATTATTCAAAATGTACATGGCATATAATTATGTAAATCAATCAATTTTTTTGCAAAGAAAATGGTTTTAAAGGTCAGCGGAGCTCTGTGCGGGTGGAGGCGGCAGTACGAATATTGTGTACATTTAACTCCAGGTACTATACGCCTTAAGAGACTTATTGGGTTTGGGTGGTATTGCGAAAAAAGAGATAACGCCTGAAAACTCTATTAGCATTCGGTAACTCCGTGATTTACTCGAATATTTTACAAAAAGGAAATACGTGTTTTTTTAAACTCTTAAAAGTTTTTTTTTAAATAAATGTCTTTTAGAATCTTGATTAAAGCAAGGCTTCTTGTTATACTTTTTGTTACTTTTTTAATTTTTGAGTACATTATGAAGTGTCAATGTTCATGCAAAATAGCAGATTTTCAAAGGTCTTTACTGGATTTGAAGTTTTGCACAAATTTATAAATTGATTTAAATAGAAGCCTCGATAATATCCACAAGATATTGTGTTTCCAAAATATCTAATGAAAAATGTTTAATAACGTCATAATCGCGTAAGAGCGGTTGTATGAAAAACAGTGTAAATGTATGTCGAGTTGCATCCTCTTAAGAAGTACTCACAGCAAATAAACTTAACTAAACCCCAACTAATTGTGGTCATATACAACTTTTCCTGCCATTTAACAGGAAACCAAGTCTTAACAGTCTATTAAACAAATCGTTTCCTAAACGAGTCTACATTGTTCGGACGTTCGAACTCAGCTAGTTAATGATTGACAATTACTTCTTCTGGGCTCCTGTCATCCTGGTACCCAACGAATTAATACTCCCGATATTAACTTGATAGTTTTAATTGTTCTACCGGGATTTTGTTTAATGGTATCATTAACTTTGCTTTGTTTTCTGATAAGGTGGCATTTGATTAATTTTGTAGATCGTGAGAACTCTCTCACACGTAAAAGGGTTTCGTTTTAGTATTGTCCTTTACAATGGCTGGTGACTGTGGGAACGAATGCGCAGTGATTTGGTTTTCTACTTCCGACCGTTAAGTTTAGAAACTTTCTTCTCAAATAATGTCATAAACTTAAACTAGTGATTAAGTACCTAATACTTTTAGGTGTGGGCTTACGGACAACGAGCAATGGGTAGCTCGCCGTCCGGCCGTCCAGTAACCGTTCGGACCGAGCCCGAGTTGACGGCAAGTAGCGCCTCAAAGTAGTGTTCAAAATCGTAGGGGCCCAGCAGGGCCGAAGCCTACTAAAGCCATGGGTCGACTTCTGAAAAGGTTACCGGCTTCGTTTCGTTTGACAAAAAAAAAAATGACGTGTAAAAGAATTTTTAAAAAACCTGTTTGCAAAATAAATATCACTTAACATTCATTTATCATTTAATGGTCCTAGAACGGAAAGGCAATTGAAGGAACATAGATGTGGTTTTAGTTAGTAAAAGCCTGGTATGCCTTCCTGCTCCGCCCTAGAGCGGGAGAAGTCATTAGATAATTTCCCACCTTAAAAAAACATACCTAATAATTTTCATAAGATAATACAGATTTTAACAGTTTAAAAGTTATAATTTTACCTTCGTGACATACAAAATCTGTTGTAATTAGACCACCCGAAACCGTAACAAGTTTATCGAAAACAATAAATTATCGTAATGCAATAAAAATTAAAACCGGTAATAAATATAAAACATCACTACAATAACGATGAAACACAAAACAGACTAGCAGAAGGTCCACACATCACACACAATCAGCCAAAGCAATGGCTGACAGACATTCCCACAGATCGACGGTTTATTTCTGTGATTGCTGTGCAAAATAAATAAATTATAATAGATATTCTAAATAGAATTAATTATCATATTAAATTGCATATAATAATAAAATACTAACATTTTCTAATTTTATAAACTAATAAATACTATGATAAATACACGGTGTCTGACATCGACGCACAACGAAACCAATAATCTATTTTTTTTTTTAATGTGTACTTTTTTAAATTTCTTCTGTATAAAATCGTTATTCTAACCAACCCCGATGATATTTTTAAAAAAGAAAAAAATATTTTTAATTAAAAATTAATTAAATAAAAAGTCATCGAGATAGAGAAAATCGTTATCCTAATCAGTCCCGGTGACATATTTAAATTAAAAGTAATTCATTTATTTTTTTCACTAAAAATGTTAGAATAACGATTTTATACAGTTTAAATTAAAAAACGTAAGGATTTTTTTTTTAATTAGGAAAATACCAACGAAAAATTCCACCACTGGGGGATCCAGAATCATGTACTGGATCCATGGTATTCGTTTGTGCGTCGATGTCAAATACATCCTAGTATAATTTATAGTGAATACCTCGTAGCTGCAAAATAAGTAACTTTTTAGGAGGTACAAAATACCAAATTTATCCTTTATTAACTTGTAATTTAAATGTGCTTCTACGTGTTTTATTCAATTATTATATTTATTTCAAACACTTTTAGCGGGAACTACACTGTCTTGTACTAGACACTTGTAGCGGCACGACGCGTGGTGTCACGTGGCGTGGGCCTAATGTTGCTCTACAAGTTATAGTTGCCATATAAAATGTATGGAGACCGGACGCGCCAAGATCCGCGTACGTGGCCCACGTTGGCCCAAAGATGTACCTAGTTTTAACTTATTTCTCTTGTTTTTCTTTATTTTCAACAAGTTTAGACGCGCCGGCGTCACTAGCTTATCACACCAAACTGACTCGAGCATTCAACATCGTAGATAGTACCACAAGTATCGAAATAAAATTTTACGTGATACAAGATTGTGCATCACGAGCTGTTCTTTCCTAAAATATTGTAAAATAAAATTAACTAAAATTGCATGCCCGAGGTTTTCAGTCTAAGCCGTCGAGATGGACAATCATCAAACATCTGTGTGACTACACAAAAGACTAAAGCTAGAACTACATCAGACCGACGCACACGTGTAACACTCCTGATTTGTACGTAGAACGACGTCGCGTGGCGTGGATCAAGTGTAGCTGTAAGTCTAGTTTCCATATAAAATGTATGGAGACCGACGCGCCCAGATCGGCGTGTATGGCACACTGGCACACGTGTGCGCAGTGTAGTTCTAGCTTTATGAACGTAAATGATAATAGATAGAGAGGGACCGAAAGATCATAATATTCATAACCGGTCTCCCTAATAATAGTATTATATAATCATTTGTTATAGTGGAGCAGTGGTGGTCGAGTGGTAACGGCCCCGACTTAAGAGTTGTCAGGTCGCGGGTTCAAACCCAGCCAGGCGCATTACTTTGTTTAATTTATTTCATCACCACTGCTCTTAAAACTGTGAAGGAAAACATCGTGAGGAAACCTGTATGTCTTAAAACCAAAAATTCGAAGACGTGACATCCACCAACCCGCACTGGGCCCGCGTCGTGGATTACCGCCCATTCCCTCTCCTAGAGAAGAGGTCTGAGTCCCAACAGTGGGTATATTATAAGGCTGACCATGCTATGCTAACCGTTTACTAATAATAGTAATATATAACCGTTTACTAATAATAGTAACATATAACCGTTTACCAAAACCACTAACAAAAAAAAAAACAGATTAAAAAAAGTTTCTAAAAAAAGTAATGAACAAGCGGGAGCGTTATAGAAAATTTAAACTATAGAATCTTTGAGTAGTGAATTTTGTTTGTTTCAAATCCCAAAACATTTTGAGTTAAGATAGTTAAGATTAACTCGTAAATAATACTTATATTTCTCTATTATATGATTTGTTTTACTAAATTGTCTTTTAATTATCTCACAGATGGTGTAAAAAGTAGAATATCCAACACGGGGATAAAGCTGTCTTTGTCTTGGGTGGCTTGAATTCCTCACTTCGCTTAGATTTCTTTATTAACTTTTGAACTTATAATTTTAATATATAAATCTCTCACTGACGTTTGGGATTAAAATTAGCAACCTTCGTTTCGTTCGGAATTCAACATGCCGCCCGCGATTTAAAGACACTGCTTTATCCCCTAGTCACATAATCTACTATTTCACAGTGGGGTAAAAATATTTTTTTTAGTGACATTGTATAATCGGTTTTGGTATGGTCCCCGTCTAACCTCGTTACCCCGTCTTACCCCACCTTCCCCTACTTACCTGGAACTTTGTAAAATATTCCAAGTGGGACTTCTGAAACTATTTTGCATCGGTCCAAAGTTATAGCTTTGGTAGCTCGTAAACATGGAATTGGATCTCTTTAGTTCCTAATAAGCCGTTTAAGCAGCCATAAAAATATTCTTTTATTTTTTAACGAAATTTATTTAGAATAAGCTTCATTTTGAAATAAAAGAAAAGTAGTTAGGTTATGTTATTCGAAAACTTTACGATGCTATGTCCCCACAATCCTGCGATTTCGACATCTAAATAAAATAATCATCAATTAAAACAAAATTTGATTGCACCATAACCACAAAATCATGAAGGAACAAACACAAAATTATGGGCTGTATGACAAAATGCCTGTAATTAGTGGCAACAAAATTGATAGTCAACCGTCTTGCGGCGGGCGGGTGGCCGCGTAAATCAAACGCCCACGGACGGCCACTTCGACAAAGAACTAGTCAATACAACCACTCTATATGTTATATAAATTATATAGTATCAAATAAAGCTAACTAATCTACATTAGACATTTTAAAAAGCTATTATTTTAATTTATTATTGTTAAATATTGTGCTGTTTATTTTATTATTTATTTCCTGTTCAAATACAAGCTATTGAGCGAACAGGGACGGATTAGGGTGGTACATTATTGAAATAATCTGTTCCTTAGGTACTTATAGAGAACAGACCGAGATTTTTGATGAGGAAAATTTTTAAATAATTGTTCCCGCTCTGGGTGAAACAAGAAGGAAGTGTCAGATTTTAACTGACTAATACCCACCCCTGTGTACTTTCCCCTAACCCTTTAGGTTCCAGAGCCACGGTTACTCTTTTCAATCTCGCTCGAGTCGTCGATGGCGCGTAGTATTCCACGTACGCCTTCTAAGAGATGTCAGCAAACCATAGGGTCCAGTAGGGTCGATGTCTGCTAGGGCCATAGGGTAAAGTACGATATTGGCACCCGTGGTAATAGAACGCAAAGGGCAACTGAGGAGCCAAAAGTATGGTTTTTAGCCAGTAAAAGACTGACACACCCTGCCGCCCCGCCTTAGAGTGTGAGAAGTCATTAGAGGATTTCCCACCTTAGAAAAAATTCCCAGCAGACATTGGCCTTTGTGAACCAAGTACATTTTAGACCGAGCATTGCCTACCCTTTTATAAAATGAATACGGGTAAAAAAACGGCAAAGATGTAAAGCGACCTAGCTGCCAGTTGTAATCTTAAGGCTTAGTGAAGTAGAAGAATTATCCTTGAATTTAATTAATTTTTGTTTAACTAGGTGACTTCCTCAAAGACAAGTATGAAGGAGCGACAGAAGTGAAGGTATCTCGGCGAGGTAAGCTACGACTTGGCAACCCGCATTACACCCTTCCTACTGCTCAAGACTTGGTCTACCTGGAGGAGTCGCCGAATTACTGCGTCAAGAACGAGTCATTGGTAAGTACAACAACTAATAAACATACTTATATATTTCTAAATACATACATATATAGATAAATTACACCCAGACACAGAACAAATGATCGTGTTCATCACACAAACATTTTTCCTGGGTGGGAATCGAACCCACGACCTCCGGCATAGCAGTCAGGGTCACTAACCACTACATCAACAGGCCAGTGAAGTTTTTAACTCTTACCCAGAACAAAATATTACCAGTACCAGCTGTGATTGAGGGTTCACGGCTATGATATGACTTCTAGCTTCTGCCAACTGCTTTGCTTGAGTCCTTTTCGATAATTCCCCCTATATCCTATTTGTTACGTATAAACCTCTTTCCTAATATTTCTTAATCTTCAGTAGATGGTGTCAACTTCATTGATTGAAAAAACTATTCGATAATGTCTACCTCTAAGTTTATTATTTGAAAATATAATACTATTTAAGGACACAGTCTATCTGTGTGCAAAGTTTCATCGACATCGGTTCTGCCATTTCAATGTAAAGAAGCAGCAAATATAACCGTACAAGCATACGTACTTACATACAAACTTTCGAATAATTTTAATACTTGTTTTAGTGTAATTGTGTCCTTTGTAGACTGTGAAAGAACTTAAGACCAGTAAACATAAAATAAGGAAGTATTTAGGTACTTATTATTACATTGAAGAACCTTCAGCCATAGAGTAACTCTTCTCTTTAATTTAATGAAGTTAACTCATCCCCAAAAAGCTAATGACGTCATAATAAGTATCAGGCATGGGTTTCTCATCAATGAGTGTCACCTTGTAGAGGCGATCCGTGGCAGCGATCTCTCGCCCTTGCCTTGATACAGGCCATGGTCCGGAGCGAGGACGACTGGCAGGCGGTCGCTTCCTTCTGTGAACCAGTAATGCTAGCAAAGGAGGCGGCCGCACGTGCTAGGAAACGGCCCTTACGCCCTAGCCGCCGGGATCCCGATCCCGATTTCCACCCACCGTAGGTGCTGGCTTGCGGACGGCGATCCGGTAATCGTCCGGATCGAACCCAAGTCGTCGACGACGCGTAGTGACATGTGCCTCAAGGAGATGTTAGCAAAACCGTAGGGGCCCAGCAGGGTTGAAGCCTACTGGGGCCATGGGTGAAGCAAAAGAGAACGCCGGGGCCCTGGAACGAAGGCCAAGAAGAAACAGGAGTGGGTTTTAGCCAATAAAAGTCTGACACACACGCCCCACCCAAGGGCAGGAGATGTCATTAGATGATTTACCAGATAAAAAAAAAATCAATGAATGTCAAGTTACTAAAACGATGTCTTCGCTAAAGTAATACCCACCGCATTCCGTAAACTAGTGTGCAATTACGTTGTCTTATAACAACGTAATTGCACACCATATCAACAAAGTAAATAATCGTATCACTAACCAGCGCCAAACCAATCGTAAAATGACATTCGAGGAGCAATTAATTTCATAATTACTGCTTTCTGTAACAGGAGCTACGAATTACGAGTTTACCAAGCGACTGCAAAATGTGCAGGTTATCTGATATTCGATAAGTATAATTTTGAAACGGTTTGTACTTAGGTATAGATAGATTCAAATTGAATGGTGGCACAGAAGTCGAATCGAGACGCTGCAGAGTGGCCTAATTCATGTGCCAGCAAATCGGTCTGCCAAAATGTTCCTTGGCCTTGGATCGCAAAGAGCAACGGAAGGAACACATGTGTATTATAGTCAGTAAAAGTCTGACACGCCCTTTCGCTCCACTCAAGAGTGGAAGACGTAATTTGAAAATATCCCTCCTCAACAAAAATGCGGTAGTAAGTCAAATCAAATCATTAACTTCAATCAAATCACTCAAAAGTGCTTGCTTTTGAATTTTCAAGTTGGTTGCAAAAAAAATGAAGTCAGTGGGTACGGGATTGCGTATGGAAATGGTATGAGGCAGCGCCATTCAGTCACCATTAAGTTTGAATTGACCTATACTGGTTTGCATACATAAGTACAATACAGAATAAGCAGGGGGGAATTAATAAAAGAAATAAGTATCGAATGATACATCAATGGAATCTTGTTTCTACTAATTATTCCTATTTTGAATAACATGTTTTATGAGATGTAACCGTAACATTTTTCTTGTGGTATTTTGCATAATTAATGTCCGCTCTGCATTACCATTAATCAACAATGCAACTTAAATAACTACGTACAGGATTGTCAATTAAAGTGAGGTATTCACCATATTGGTCGAACCAGATTGGCAGGATGTAAAATTCAACGATTCAGGTTGAAACTAATAATAAAGTCACACTAACAGTCACACCTCAATATGTAATCAAGAAAGTCCTCAATCGAGCATTATCCCTGTATCTTTAACACTCAGGGCCGGATTCAGGGCAGGGACTCTAACCTCGGGGCCTCCACAAGGAAGGAGCGTCCTCAATTTGTTTGATTTTTTTAGAAATGACCTAATACAAATTGTGGTCTATCAAAGAGAAAAAAATATTCATATTTTTTTATTTTCTTCTCATGTCCTGCATTTATGGTCCTGTAGATGATACGATTAATTAAAATAAATAAATAAATAACTTTCACTCCAGGTACCGAATTTTTCGTTGTCTATTTTATATTCCAATTGGTTGTTGCATAAACTTAATAACATTACTAAGTACAGTTAGATGCTTCCCGATTAAGATTGTGCTGTTAGATTTCAACTTTCGGCGCTAGATGGAAAAAAAATTCACTTTTGACAGCTCTTCTTCGCTATACACCACCCATCTTCATTTCAGTCGAAACACATCCTTAGAATCTTTGGAAACTGTATTGCTTAGTTTCTCACATCAGTATCATATCTACAAAATGCAACCCAAAAAAAATTATACTAAACGGATCCCTTAAACATTCCCCAGGGCTCCCACGGCACCACAGGCCGCGAGTGCAACAGGACATCCTCAGGCATGGACGGCTGTGCTCTTATGTGCTGTGGTAGAGGCTACAACACCCGGCGTGTCACCGTGAAGGAGCGTTGTGGTTGCAAGTTCCACTGGTGCTGCCGCGTCGAGTGCAATACCTGTGTCAAAACCAACGAGGTGTACACCTGCAAATAATTTAAGGAACAATAAAAAAAATACTAGATGCCTCACCGGTTTGTCGGTAAATATGTATATAAAACTGGCTGACCCTACAGAACGCGTCGAACTGTCAAACGCGCGAAGATTAAATAGTTGACGTAGTTTTCTGAACTTTTCAAATATCCTGCAAAACTTTCATATTTCTTTCTTTCATAAGAACTTTCTCCTGACAAACATAACAAAAAAAAAGAGTTAAGAAAGGAAATAGAGATTCATTATACATATATAGAAGAAATACTCTTCATACGTATACAAAGTGAAATCAGAATCAAAATTGATCGGAAAAGAAATGAGATATTACGATTTGAAACTAATATATCTGCTCCTTTAGCACAAATGAATTTTTCTATAGCAGTTGAACGGGCAACTTGCATCCGGCAGCGCAACATAATGTTATCTCCTACTCGAAATTGATGGATGTTTTACTATGTGAAATAAAATTTTGATAGATCTCAACTTATTAGTAGTAATTTCAAGTAAGGCGTACTTTTAGTTTTCAAACTGAATGGTGGCTCTAGTTTTAGTCATCGTAGTGTAAAGATTACTCAGCTTGACTAAATTATCGAGTGCTAGCTGTCCAGCGTGTGCCGGTCGTTTCGAATCGCAATACGAAATTTTTAATGCCGATGGTTGATCCTTGCAATCTGAATCCAACCAAGATCCTGTCCTGCTTTTCCCATCTCCATAATTGTCACTCAAATATGACCCTCAGTATCTTAAGGCAAGACATTCATATAGAGCATTGCCCACAACCTCGCTACGTAGGCATCACTCTGAATAGGTCTCTGGCATATAACTTACACTGCCTAAAAATGAAACAAAAAGTCAGGACTAACCACAACGTTCTAGAATCAGCTTACGTCCAGCAGCCGTGGAGTATTGCCGCAGGTTCTTTTTCACTACTGGTCTATGTCTTTCTTTTAATGCTGCTGTAACACTCTTAAACATATATATAGCATTATATATTGTATTAATAACAATATGTACCTAATGCTCAATATTGCACCTACCACCTGTTGTCTCTGCATCACCCAAAGGTTGACTGGTAGTAAATGCCCTAAGGCATTAAGTCCGCCTCTGTACTTTTGTGTGCATAAAGAATTAATAAATAAACAAGTGCATCTTTTTACATCATAACAAAAGGGTTAAAATTTACTGTTCTTAAGATATTGTACCCACGGACCGTTATAGCTCAACCATAATAGTAACATAGAACATAGTCGGCCTTATAATGTTCCCACTGTTGGGACTCAGGCCTCCTCTCTAGGAGAGGGAATGGGCCGTAATCCACCACGCGGGCCCAGTGCGGGTTGGTGGATGTCACATGTCTACGAATTTTTGGTTCTAGGACATGCCGGTTTCCTCACGATGTTTTCCTTCACCGTTTTGAGAGCAGTGGTGATGAAATAAATTACACAAAGTAATACGCCTGGATGGGTTTGAACCCGCGACCTACAACTTGTAAGTCTGGGCCGTTACCACTCGGCCACCACTGCTCAACCATAATGCTCACCACAAAACGCCAAGGGCGAAAAGAAAGATACAACTGTCAACCCCCGTAATCAACTCATCAACTCCTACCAGCATGCATAAAAAGAACTAGAAGGCTCTCAAGATATACGACCTTCTTAGAAGACAGATCGTCAGATGTGAAGTGCGGAGGAACAGACATCCCACTTCTCCACACTTTTCACCACAGCAGAACATTTGCCGCTTGAGCAGGGACTGCAGTGATCAATCTGAAAATCCTATCTGACTGCAAACCCAGGTTGATTGTCAAAATAATCTTGGGGTGGCGAACCTATGGCACGCGCAAAACAATTCGAGCGTACCAGTGATTTGAAATGACAGTAATCATTTTTTCTTTTATTTAACCAAATAAACAAACAACTGTAATATGCTATATGAGTAACGGGTTGCAAATTAAGAGCTAATTGCATTTACTTTAAATGTTTGTCCAATAAATTATGTTTAAAGGTTCTTTGGCGGCACGTCATGACATGACCACCTTATTTTTATTTTTTTCATAAGTTTGATTGCAAGTTCTCTAGTAAAGGTTCGCCATCCCTGTCTAGAATCTAAACCCAACCCAAGGTCAAAGCCATTGTGGAAGCCTTATAAAAAATAGACATGGTGTCCTATGAACACGTGTCTCCTCTTTTTCTGCCCAGCATACACCACTAGCTACATTTTTCACCTAAACGAGGCTAATGATAGAATAATCCCAGTGGCTACGTAATAGTCAGAAAAAAAAATAATTGAAATGATTACAAAATAAGACAGCTAAGCAATATGCGCAGTATGGGGATATCACAACATTTATGGGGCCTTCGCCTTCTTCACCATGACGTGATAAGTTGACAGTCATGTGAGCGAGAAAAATAGATGGAGCACCCTATATAGTTCCATCCCTTTAACAGTTCAGTTTAGATTGTAAAATGGATCATGCGTAGTGAGTAGCAAACAACACAACCGCCATTCAGTTTGACGTACCTAAGTTTTTAAGAAGAATCTTGATTATCTGTGCTAGGTAATTTATTATTAAATAAAAACTAAATGTTGTAGTTAGGAACACTACTGCTCAGTATTTACATTTTATTACTACTCTACATTAGGTAGATAATATTAAAATAATGTGATAAAGCTTGAAGAGTACTTAAAATTAATTAACTTTTTAAAATTAAATTACCTAATAAGGTACGATTATATTTTAAAGTAATTTTATAGTGTTAGACATAATTATGTAAGCCTCCTAAGTGCTAAATAGTGTAACCGTTAAATACTCATTAGATATTTGTAAATAAAGTATTTTTAAGTACGGCCCTGTTAAATTATTTCCGTTTAACTGCCATTACTTCTGTAGTGCCACAATAAACAGGTAAACAATAATTTTGTTTTTATTTTCCTATAAATTACCTACTCCTGTAGCACAGGAAGAAAAGAAATTATCTGGTACTTCATAATTCCATGCTTAATTAAATTGCACACTTGTTTTACCCGATGCGACGTTAACTTATTGGTACTTTTTTAACCGACTTCCGAAAAAGGAGGATGTTCTCTGTCTAGCAGCGCGTCATTGGCGGGACATACAGCAAGATGGACGCTATGGGTGGTATTTAAAATTTACAATGTGAGGAGCTGGAGTTTGAGTTAGGCTTAAAATGCTTGTATTACAGGTCACCAGTTTTTTTTTTTTTCAAATACTACATTATAATAATTATGAGGTTCAATAACCTAAAAATTTACAATAATAAAAAATAAAAAATTATAATTTTGGAGGTAGAAGCAAAAACGGAGCTAAAACAAAAAAATATATTAAGAGTGTGTGTGTGTTTGATGTGCGTGTCTAATGATAGTAGTGTGTAGGTACGTGGTGTGTAGGTACATGTGAGAGTTGTGGTGTAAGTTAAGAACTTATGTTTTACTAATTTAATTTGACTGAAGTAGCTTTTCTGTAAAACTATAATCCGCATTTAGTGACCAATCTGAAACCGAAGACTTACATTTGGTTTTTTGTAAGGGATAAATCGTTAGGGACCGATTTAACTTGTTGTATAAATTTGAACCCTGGTAGCAAAATATCCCGATGTGTAAACTTAGTTTTGAATGACGATGCAGAGCAGACTTGATGTTTACGACGTTTGTTTCCGATTGTTTCTGGTTCATAAGTTATTAGGGAATGCTGTTTCATAACCGTTTTTAAAATGAAAAGTTGTCTCACAGAAAGTACCTTCCATTTTAAATAGAGATCAGCTGTTGATGATAAAAAGGAAGAAACAAGCTCACCTTTAAGAGTGCACTTTGCTCTCTCAACTTTTAGGAGATAAGTTCTACATGATGTTCCACCCCATGTAGTGATACAGTATTCAAGCTGGACTGACAGAGAGCATAGTAGACAGATTTTAAAATAGATTTTGCTTCAGTGCTCATAAGGCCGACTATGCAGTGCTTCTTAAGGCTTTAAATATACTATAAGTCTACGGACTCTCGCTGATATGAATATGATCGTGAAATTTCTGATTACTGTCAATAATGGATTCAGTTTTTTAAGGTTCGGACACTGACAACTTATGTGATTTGCATTTAGGCACGAATGGACGACAATGCTTAAAGAGGAATCAAGTTTGTCATTAGTTTTAATTGAAAACGCTATGTAAGTAGTTTTTTCTAAGCGTAGCGGAACTACTCTCAACAGTCTTACTTCAATAAATGGAAGCTTAAGTTAAATGATAAGATTAGACGAGTGATGTGACGTGACGTGTGATGTGATGAGTGTTACTGAAGCGATACTTTTTACATGTCAACATAGCATCCATAAAAGAACTTTAAAAATTGCTGGACAGTCTATTCCTTGGAGCGCAGCAGTTTGTTACCTAGGTGTTACATTAGACAAAAAACTAAAACTCAACTGGAGTAAACACATAGCTAAATTACGTGTCAAGGAAGCACAAGCACTAGGTTCCCTAAGTCTTAACTTAACTTAACCGCTTAATCCTATATTTAGCCTAAATAATTGAAGTCGAGTTTAAATTAATAAGCATACAAATGTAAACTGAATAAAAAGCTTGTAAAACTATACTTTTCTTAAAGCTGGGGGCCTCATTCAGCTTTGCCGCCCCGGGCCTCTGACGGGCTTAGTCCATCATCTATTCTTGCCCGGTATGGAGCAGTACTTGTCAATCCAATTATAACCTTGAAGAACTTGTAAAAAGTTCTTCAAAATAAAGCTGTTATAATTGCTTACAATACCCCATTCAAAACTAATCTTAAAATATTTCACTCTAATATTAAATTACCAAATATTACCCAGAAAAATTAACTCGTAAATTTTATAGTAAAAATAAATGTCATCATAACACTTTGATTGCCGACTTATGGCTAACTGAAGTGAAAGACTTGCCTAATATCGATAGATATGGTACATACAAGCTCCCACATCACTACGTATTGTTCGTGCACAATACTGTTAAGTTATCAGTATTCATGCTAGCGCCCCAGCCTTGCGTTCTAAAATAACCAGAGTAGGGTAGGGTCGTTACTCTATACGTTCAAAAATGCTTCGAGTTGCAACCCAGGGTCGTTCTTTTATAATTCGAGTAGCTATCCTAGAGTTAACCCAACTACCTCTAAGGGGTCCATTACACTGTCATGCAAGCGTCAATCAAAACCATCAATCATGAATGAAGCTTGACTGACGAAATTTTATCGCCATACATTTTTCGTCATGCAAACGTTACTGACGTTTGCATGCATTACACGGTAGGTTTTTCTTTAGTCAAGATATTTGACTGTGGCAAAACTGACAGCAAAACCTATCGTGTAATGGACCCCTAAAGGAGCTATATTACCATACTCGATATTCAGACAGTCTTAGGGCGGAATTCACCAATAAAAGTAATCACGTTTTAACGTTTGGCTCGCATAATCGCGTTTAGCCGCTGTTAGTAACAGCGGCTACTAGTAACAGCCTGTTACTAGTATCACTTGTCTGCATTTTTACAAGTGACACTAGTGACAGCGGCTAAACGCGATTACTGGTGAATTCCGCCCTTAGTCGATGTCGCGTAGTGTAATAAGGGTTAGACCGGTCTTCTTGGAACAAAAATAAGGCAGTCTGAATATCGTGTGCTGAATATCGCCTAGTGTAATAAGCCCTTAACTCCAAGCAGGTTAGGTTTTTTTTTGATGTAAGTGGCAGGAATGACAGTTCACAGTTGCTTGGCATTGACAGTTGAACTCTACATTTGCGTTCAGAAATGCGAGCGTAGAGTTTCTACCCTGATAACGTCATTAGAGTTAAATCAAACCTCATTTTTGAATGCAGGACAGTGAGTATGTGCGATCACTTGACCACTTCTCGTAGCATTTACGCTTTCACATATTTAAATTTAGTTCTACCGCCTAATTATAATAATGGAATCAATGCAATGATTTCATATGTTTAAGCATTATGGATTTATGTTATTTTCTATCATGTTTTAAAAAGGTACGGGTGAATTTCAACAAGAGATTTTTATGTATCATTTCGGTGGGATTTTTTTATTTCAATGCAATCTATATATTTTTAGTGTCAAATAATACTTTAGTCTATTTTATAACATTGTGCGTGAGTGGACATCAAATATTATCAAAACTTACATAAATATTTAAGGATAAAGTTTTAAGAGTCCACTGAAATTAAAAGTGTCCACCGAAATGATAAAAATTACCACCGAAATGATAAATCCACCGAAATGATACAGCTAAGAACAACCGTGCCCCCAGCCAGGGTTCCGTACTTTGTTAGGTTTGATTTCCACAAATTTTAGATAAACACTGAGACAGGACAGTACACAGTTTTTTTAATATCATCATTAATATACAGATATTACAGTTAGTATTATTACATATATCATTCTTTGAGGTTACAATAACCTCAAAGAATGATATTAATGTAATGTAATGTTTATTATGATATGAATGAATAGTTTCTTTACTTTTATAACCTTTGGTAATTTTTGTGGTTGTTGTTGTGTGAAAATGTTGGAAAACTTTATCGTAAATGCTGGTAACCTTAAATAAATATTTTTGCTTGTTTATGTACTAATACTAATTTACTTGATATATTTTCAAAAGAATCAACGTATCGCGATTAGAAAGCTTAAAGTTTCTGATTAATATGATGGTTGCATTTGTAAGTTATGCCATTAATAGTAATACCTAATGTCTACCTATTGCACTAAGAGAAAAATGCTAGGTATAATTTAGTTAAATTGGTAACGAGAGGAGAATAGTGTTTCTACAGGTATATCAGTAAAACTTCTAAAATTAAATCAACTCTTATATTTTTAAAATACAATAAATGAATAAGAAACATTATAAAAATATCTTAGTAGTAATAGCTTAGTACTTTTAATCCTTTTACATAAACGTATGAAACATAACAGAAACCTGAGATTGAGATCACTTTATTCTTAAATTACTACAACAATAGAGAAACGAACATATCTAAATAGAACAAAAAACAACAAAGTTTTGTTCTACCTATAACTATAATTCGCAATTATGTATAAGTAATTCTTATACCTAATGCGAATTATAGTTATTCCAATAAAACAGTCTTTCTGGGTACGTATTTACGAGTAGGTTCAAGTATGTAGCTTAAAGATTAATTTTTCATCATGTCACTTTAAATCACACAATTATTTCTCAAATTCACTAATCAGCCTCTTTTCATGACTATAAATATAGGTTTTTAATTTAGATATGTACCTAATAAACAAATCTTCTTTAATTATCACACCACAGCACGTCTTTACTATAATTATTATAGTCATCAGTCTTCTTTAATAAGTTTAACTTCCTACCTAAAACAAGTCATGCCATTAAATGACAGCAAATATTTAAAAAACTAAATATACAATAACAAAAATCAAAAAATATTCAAATCAGAACTGGACGAAGACGAAGATAATCTTCTTACTTTTCTCTTCTTGGCTGTAATCATGATTTCTTCTTCGCTGTCAATATTTCTTGTCCGTTCATACTTTTCAATAATTTCAGTATCATTGTTTTCAAAAAATGAACACGATGGAGTGCTAAATTCATTGAAGTTTTCATATTTTTCGAGCAATGATTTGGGTATTATCGATGATTCCTGCTCATTCTCTCCTTTTTGATTATTCATTCCATCAAAGGAATGGGATGTTGAGGGCTTAATAATTGATATTTCAATGTTTGTGATTGAGTGTGTGTGTGGTTCATGTATGAAACTATTCCTTTGTAATTTTTTGGAAAGATTCTTTTCATTGAATGGCTTGGGACGTAGTACTAATTTTTCTGACAGTTGAATTGGACGCAGATGTGCTATATTTGTATTATTTGCAAAATTCGTTGATTGAATCCCAGTGAAGTCATGAAAACCTAAATGCTTGCCGTGAGGGCACCTAATAGTTTTATTTAGGCATTCTCTTTCAATACAGGACAGATGTCGAAGTGCCAAACGGTTTCCTGACTCTTTAGACCAAACAACTTGGTGAACTTTCATAGTTCCCGGAAAAGTCTTTAAGTCTTTGGGCAAGAGCCAATCTTTTTCTGTCACCTGATAATCTTCAACTGTTTCAATTTTCACACCTTTAACATAACACTGTAGGTTTTGTACCAGCGATTCAATATTGGTAATATCATGTTGATATGAGACTTGTTTATCTAGCGTTCTCTTTAATACTCCACCCACTCCATCTGCTGCGCTTTTTCCATGACCACACTCACGATAGTTCCAAATTATGTGGGTCAGCATCGGACAATAGGAGGATAACTGAGTTATTATATATAATATATTTTTATTCCTGTATTGCGCAGATGGTGAGTCAGAAATAACGTAAAGTTTACGAACCAGAGGAGCAGTTATCTCAATTTCTTGCAAAACAGGAATGAGGTGTGCCCATACTGCAGCAGCATCATGCCTTAAAGAGGTACTTACAGTACAAAATGACTGAGTTTTGCAAGTTTCGTTGTCGAGTTTGAAATATATTACGACAGTATGCAAAGTGAACTGTTGTCTGCTACCACCAAAATGAAGGGATTGAATTTCGGATCCATATTTGGCATTATAATTTTCACTGAAATCAATTTGTATAATACAGTCTTCCGTAGTCATATTTTCTTTTAACGTTTTGAAAGCTTGATTTTGATTTTTATTATTGACGCAATGTTTAAGGAATGGTTTCAGGCTATCTTCGAATTTTTTTATTAAATCTAGTGGTTTCACCCAACGCCTTACTTTTTCAACTTTAATAGCAGATTTTTCTACATTATTTTTGACATATATGCTTTTATTCTTCTCCCAACCCCAATACGCTATGTTCACTTCATTATTAAACTCTTGATAATCAATGTGTCTATTTTTACAACTTGAGCATATTCTTTGCAGACAATCGATGTTATCTTTACTACAACATAGGCTACTTAAAACGTCGGATATTGTATTTTCTTTGATAAGGCGGTTTCTTTTCATAGATTCAATCAAAAGTTTCATATTTTCGTGCTTTTCACATAGGCATGTATTTCGTGCATTCACATTTGGTTGAGTGACCCAGAAAGGCTTCATTCTTGAAAATGTTGAATAGCTTATCGGTGGTTCTCCTGATCCCAAATATTTCAAGTGTAAATTTTTAAGTGTGTCTGTCAATAGTCTTTTTTGTTTTTTTAATCCATGTCTAGATATGGTGTCATTTTTTCCAGGACACAGTGTTGAATTTTCATCATCTTCTAAAAATTTCACCACCCTCCTGAGAATTCGATTTTTTTTTTCATCAGGTTTTATGACTTCTACTGCTGGTTTTTCTCCTTTTTGGGTACTTTTCTTCAAAATCATATAATTGCTTTGTAGTCTGTTACACCTTTTTTTGAACATTTCTTTTTCCTTAGTGACCTGTAATAATTTGTTTTGTAATTCTGTTATTAGCTTAGTTTTAGTTTTTTGATATTTTCGAAATTTGTCTTTAAGTCCTCGCTTGAATTCTACAGATGTAATTGACGAGTCTGAAACAGGGCTGTTGGGGCATAATGTTGACTCGATACTACTTAGATTTGATGGACATGTTATTCGTTGTACGCCACTTGGTTGTACACAATGAGTGCCAGTTACTACATTGTCATCAATATGATGTTGAATATTGGAACCAATTGTACTATCGCTATTCATCGGCAAGCAGCGCCGAGCCGAAGATGGATTCCCTTGACGAGAAGTGCTTGGACCAGGATTGCTATAGTCAAAATTTACAAAATTTTGATGCGTTGATAGCAGGGTTTGTCGTGGACTGCTTGTGTATACCCGATGAAAGCTTCTAGCTTCTGTAGTATTAGAACGTTGGATTTGGATATTCGTACTAATACTATTGCTGTTCAATCGTAAGCTGCGCCGTAAAGTAGGCAAGAAGGAACTGTGACAGGAAGTGCTTAGTCCAGGACCATCACTTTGATCCCCAATTGTCTCATCCAGAGGGTTAGCACGAGCCGCTATAGGAGCTGGAGCTGCTCTATTTTTTTTTCTTTGGTAATAAGCAGCAGCACTTATTTTGTTTTTTCTTCTTAGGATTCTTAATTTTTTAGGGGTCATTAGATGCCTTGAAACAATTAATCCCGCTGCTTTTTTTCTGGCATACCTTTCTCTGTCTTTTCTCAAAAACTCTTCGCGTGAGACTTCATTGCTCTTAATTCTCTCTTTTCTTCTTCTTTCATACAACCTCCTTTTTTCCAACCTTTCTTCTCTAGTCTGTTGCTTAGGCCGCGGCATCCTAAAATCAAAATACACGCTTTTCAATTTTCTTCTTTCTCATATCCACAGACATACATTCATACACACTATACTATGATCCTACAAAATACTATACCTTCAGATACACCACGCGCTCACACACTAGCTCTCTTGCATTGACTCAGACAAACACTCTCACAGGCAATTTCTCATCACATAGGTATATCTCTTTTTTTTTCATATAACGTTTAAATGCTCTTTAACTTATTTGTTATATCTTGTAAAATTAAGAAATTTTGTAATTATATCAAATATTATTTATTATTGTTATTTACTCGTAATAAATGATATAAAAATAAAGGTAAGTGACTTATATTGAAGGTAAACCCTCGAAATAATTATTTTGTTGACAATTAGTAGGTATAATAATCTACACTGTGGTGACCCACACACTCATCACATTTTCGTTGAGCCGAACAAATGTGTATCTAAAGTATAGTAAACATGTACTAACTACATAGATATATGTATATATTATATATCTTAAGCACAAATATTACACAACAAATACACCTAAATAATCTAATCGACACTCTAGGTAAAAGTAGGTACATTACAAAACTATGACTTTGTATTTGACACCAGGATCTCTAAAACTTTATGTTTTTATCATTTCGGAGATACTTTTAATTCCGGTGGACTGTAATTGGTATAACAGTCCACCGAATCCACTGAAATGATAACACTGAGATGATAAAATAGAGGTTAGTTCTACATTTAACTCCGAAAAAAAATTATTTAAAAAATATGAACACTACTCAAACAAAACAGTACTTACTGCGAATTTAATACACAATTTTGAAACAAATTAAACAAATCTAGCACGAGTTATAACAGCCACCGAAATGAAACTATTTTTGTCCCCATATTACTGAAATGATAAACTTACTTTTTTGGCGGGAAACCGCAAGACGTTGGGACCGGTGCGTTCGCGCCGAGAGCTTAAGCCGGACTGATCCGGAGTGAGAAAAGGTGAAAGGGGCGTAACAACGCAATGTTGATGTGGCTATTCTACTAAAACTTACTGTCCTCTGAAATGATAACTTTTTTCCAGACAAAAGTTGACTGCCTGTCAAATCCATGAGAAAGAAGATAAACAAACAAAAATTGTTTTATTTGATCGAATATATTATAATTTAATGATAACAAAATCAATTTAAATCCATATTACGAATGTATTTGCAGGAGAAGGTATGTTATGAGCGGAATTGGGTTCAGGACAGGTCACCGTGATGATAAAATAACACTTTGTAATTTTTTTTTTGGGTATATTAGAGGGTAGATACCAATGATTTTTTTTGCCAAGGTAGAGAAATACTTACGTTGTTGAGAAAAAATATATAAAATTAATAATCAGCACATTGCACTACCGTTCTCAGGTTTGCCGTGTATTTTTTTGCTTGGGCAATTCACCCGTGTCTATTAGTCTGCAAAAGTGTTACTATTTAATGACTGACTTGTGACTTAGTGTGTAAGTTTTACAATTATGTGTATATTATCATCATATTTTCTATTAATAAAGAATTTTATAAAACAAAACAAACAAACTGCCAAATACTAAAAAAACTTCCGTATTCTAAAGGTAAACAAACAAAGTAGCTGTATTCAAACAAAGATATGGCTTAAAAACTTTATATCGAAGCTAAAAACATTGATTAAAAAAAATCAACTTAAAAAGTTAAAAAACTCGTGTACGTCTGTGAATGTAGTTGTGACCGCCATCTTTTTATTGGCAAAATTTTAAAAATTGAACTGTTTTACATTTGCTTTGCTAACTCAGTGATTTTATTTAAGTGAATTGTTATATTTCTGAAAGACTAAACTTTCAACTGTGAACTACTTGTGAATATACGAGGCATTACAATGGGAAAGCCATCGTCTACCTCGCTCTCTGTTAGTTGAAGTTTCATTTCCGCGTTTCTGCGAACCGTATTTAATTTGTTTATTTACAAAAATACAAGTATGTAATTTTTAAATTATCGTAAGCATGCGAGGCTTTGGAAATGGAAGAATCTGTATTGGGTGGAGCACGCTTGTTGGTGGCACTTTAATAAATCGATAAGAAAACCATTTTTGTTTTTAACCTTCGAACATGGGAAATATTTGCTTACTGTTGTGTTCTAACGAACCCTACTGCTTTTGGATAAATGTACACTTTATAATTGTTTAATTTGCTTCATTATTTATCTTGTTTATTCATATAAAAAGCAGGGTGAGGTGTCATACCTATTTAATTTACAAATTGGTGCTGTCATACATATTTTCGATCGAAAAAAACAAAGAATGTGTGATAAACAAACGACAAAGTGACGAAGCAAAGTATGTCACATTATTCTTGATTCTGTGTTAAACCAAGTTTTGTATTTTAATATAGATCTTTTAAACTTGGGAAGTCATTTGATCATCTTTGTAAAATCTTTCATTATTGTGTCTCAATGCATTGTCAGCTTTTCTTACAAAATTCTCTCATTGCATGATAGTATGTGTACTTATCATGTTTTCTCTTGATAATTTATGTCTTGCATCACAACATTAATTTCTTGCTAATGCTTTGTAACTGCCACACAATGTGTGTGATCATACAATGTAATGTATGTGTTTTAATGTATTTCAGAAGAGTTCTGAATGTTCCATTCAATTAAATTCAAGTAAACAGCTGAACAAAGGAGCTATGAGTGCTCACAAAATGGAACAGCTCAAGAAAAAAAACCACAAGCATGTGCGGAAAAATATAAATAAGTTATTTAATAAACTACAAAGAGACTCTATTGGTTCAAGAAACAATTCACAGAATCACACTCGGTTACCAACTGATAGTGGTCCTCGCAACCTAACTATTGTTGTCAAAAATGATACATTCACTCCTCAACGTAAACGGAAAAGTCCTATTACAATACCTGCTAGTCCAAATAAGTGTAGAAGAAAAAGTGACAGCTTGATTATCATCAATGATGATGATCTGTCAACAAACAATGACTCCTGCATTTTAATATCTCCAACAAAAGACAACCCAAATTTTAAAATAAATTGTTCTACTCCAATAGCTAAAAGGGACAGTCAGAATTTACAGAATCTTATTATAAATAACTTTCCTAGGACTAAGAATAGTTTGAGTGGTCCACAGTCCCAAAATGAAACTAAAGAAGAAAATAGAACGAAAATAATCAATAGAGATTCATATTTAACAATTGATTTGACTGCTGATAGTGAAAATAAGACTAATGCTAATGTTACTGTAATAGATGTAGATAAAACTGCCGATTGTACAAATAATAGTCAAGAGTGTACACTAGTGTCTGTATCTGACACTAGTCTATCAATGAGTGGAGACTCTGATGTTACCGTCATACAGAATAACAGGAATTCGAAGAACAAACAAATTAAGAAGTTTACCAATGGTATAGCTCAATTAAATCCAGCTGAAAAGTCAAATCTGTTGAAGTTTATTGCTCAGAAGATTTTTAGTGGTTGCGATTTGAAGAATGGTACTCAAAATATACAAATTAAGGTAAGAACCTTTAATAAAATGATTGTTTCTCACTTTTCTCATAAGTCAAAGGTAAACTGGTTCCATAGAGACCAGAGAATTGTGAATTGTTGTTTGTATTGTTGTAGATTGTCGATTTGTGCAGTAGTTGAGCGATTGGCTGCTGGACTGTGTGTTACTTCTTTTCCACATAACAAATATCTGTATGGCCTACAGATAGTTGTTCCACGCCTGTCTTGCGTATGTGAGTTTACACGTTTGTAAATGCACCCACAAGATGTGTGTCACATGTTTGTGATAAAAAAATGAAAAGTAGCAAATACTGTGAACACCAATTTCTTTTGTATGTATGTATTTCGGGCTGGTGTCTGCAACTCCTCAACTAAAACGCAAGCGCTAAGTATGTCTATTTATCTAAAGCGTGTATTTTGCGTATGGGTGGGACAAATGTGTCATTTGATCCACCCCAGCTTCTCAAGGAACGCCTTGGCTAATTTCATTTTCAATTATAACAAAAAAAAAAATTCATTACAAAAAAGACACTTTTCTTTTCTGTAATCAAGATTCCATTTTGCCATTTCCAGACGAGCTGTGCAACAGAAACCGATGAAGATGCATATATCAAGGAGGTGATACTCGGTGAATCAAAGACTCAGGGAGCTTCAGTCAGTCAGTCAAGGAATAGCATAGGCAGTAATATATACCATCCAAGTAAGGATGTTAAGAATGCTACGGGCTTGCGAATGATTATCATTGACGGAAGTAATGTAGCTATGGAGTAAGTACTACTTTTCTTGTTAAATACATATTTTGCCTATGAAAGGAATCACTTGCGTTGTATTGATGCGACAAGTGTTTTCATGTCCTACTCGCCAGGGTCGTGTGTTTGCGATTTGGTACTCAATCTCGTTTATCTCTTAAATCCCTATAGGTGACAGAAGCTGACGAGATGGAGTAGGTCAGTAGGTCATGGATGTGCGACCCTGGCGGAATCGCTAAATTCTTTTTTTTGTGACGTAGGTAACAACAAATTTACTGTTTTATTATTCCTATATCTGTGCTTTAAGACCTTGCTTTATGCCAAATTTCAGGATTCTGTGTCAACGGGAAGTACCCTATGAATTTTGATTTCCTTGAGAGTATTGAAATATACGTTTTTTGCTACATAAACGGCCGTATCTTTTGCATCCGTTAACTTAGAAGTTTGATTTATCCACAGCTTCAAGGGACTGTAAACTTGAGTTCATAGTTTTAATTTCAACTCGATACCTACACGCATTCCCGAGATAATAAATATATAAAGAGGTCTTGACAGACAGACAGACAGACGGACGGACAACAAAGCGATCCTATAAGGGTTCCGTTTTTTCCTTTTTAGGCAATATTTTAAATCACCTTCCAATTTCGATCACTCACCCTTTTCAATAAACATACAATGTTCAATTCTGGGTGCCATATCATTGACGTGATACATGACCATTACCTACTTATAATCATAAAAACATTTAAATATTCTTTCAGGCATACAAAAGGCAGAAGGTTTTCCGTGGAAGGACTGAAGATCTGTATAGACTATTTCTTAAAAAGAGGCCATATTGTCAAAGCATTCGTACCTCGTTTCAGGTAATATAAAATGTCTTACTGTTTAGACCCTTTAATCGCCTACAACGCATATGTCCGAAAAACGCGTTTATTTCGCCAAGGTATAAGTACTGCGATATTACAGAAAATACAGAACACAAAGGAACCAATAAATACCTCATTTCGAAAAAAGAATAACGTACCTTTAATTCATTAAACTCCAAGCGAACACCCGCCGCGCCGCCGTGCGCTCGCTCATTGTCTTTCTATTGTGTCTCTAATTACGGTACTCAAAAGTTTATTTGAACTTATAATTCAAAGTCAATCATAAAGGGGTGACCAAATGGTTGCACACCAACGTTCCAACCAAGGTGACCTTGCTAGTTTCAATCCGTGTAGACAGCAGTTGTAATCCATGACCTTCAACGCCCTTGGTTGGGAGGCGCGTTTTCCTAACCACCGAACGTGTTAGCGCGTGGTCTACATCCATGTAGCCGTAACACAAACCAAACACATAAACCAAGGTCGTAATGACGAATACCCGTCTATGAAACTACACGTCCTTGGACTTTAGGCCTGTGCACGAGCAAGTGAGGAAAGCTGGCCACAGACCATCAAGTTTGAAACCATACTCTTTTCAACTTTAGATGCAAATTCGGGAAGAGTTCGGATCCTACGTTGCTGGATTATCTAGAGAGGCAGGGTTTGGTGGTATACACCCCGTCCAGAGAGATACAGGGCAAGGCCGTCGTCCCCTATGATGACAGGTTAGTACAAGCCCGTGAAATTAAAATTTTTGTACGTTTTTTGTAATTTGCAGATAGGTATCCTTTATAAGCTATCTTAGCGCTGTATGTTTTAATAGTTCTGTTAAACGACATAATGCGAATGTAGCGCCGCAGCGAACTGTTGTTTTAACTTTTCAGTTTTTTACAAATATTTTCCATGAACGTGCTTGTCTATCTCTAGAATATAAGTCGATGTTGGATATTGCGCCGTACACGCCCATTTCAATTGTTTAAATTTCAGCTCAATGTCGAAGACACAGTTTGCTGGACAAAAGATAGCATTTTAAAAAATTATTTCTTATTACAGATACATCCTCCAATGCGCAGCAGAATTTGACGGCGTAGTAGTCTCAGGCGACAATTACAGGGATTTGATAAACGAGAACAAAAGATGGCGGTATATCATTGAGAATAGAGTACTGCCCTTCACGTGGGTCAACAACATGATCATGTTTCCCAAAGACCCCTTCGGACGGGGAGGACCCACTCTTGAAATGTTACTGAGACACCCCACCCCCTCTAATTGCCAAACTGAAACGAAATAGATAACAAATTATTTATGCCTTATTAGTGCTGTATACAGAGCACCAAATATACATAAAGCTATATGACTGCTCTATAAGGTAGGCGCCAGGTAAACACGAAATAACGGTCATTGACCCTCCTATATTTATTGACATTCTTAATTCCAAAAATGGAACCATAGAAATAAAGCTGTCTTGAATCGACATCTCGATCTTTTACAATTCCTAGTAATGAAAAACTGTTCATTGTTGGTTTTTCAGGTACCTAAAAGAGGAAAAGGTCAATGTACTTTATTCCTAGTTTATCTGGCGCCTTGTATAAGACAGAATACTATAAAAAAGTACTCAAATTAAAATATATTAATTAATTTAAATTAGTCGTCTCGTCTTCTATTATAAATATATCGGTTTTGTAAGCGTTATCTTGTATGTTGTTATGAGAGTTTGTGCAAAGGGCTTGAGAATTAGTGACATTGATAAAATTGTGCCCTAAAAAATATATTTTTGTATCTAGAACATGTAAACTTACCATAATAATACATGTAAGAGTTCGTCGTATCGATGATTCTAATTTAAATATGCATTACCTTTCGAATCGATAATTTTCTTTTCCTCCAAAGTTTTTGGGCCCAGTATGTTGCCACGTTTATTGCGGCGTCAGTAGCGTTTTTTAGGTCCTCCAAAGTGAAGATGTTGGGAGACGGCCACTCTAATAAGTGGGCCATCGTCTGGTCAGGAGCACCGGCAGGTGAGGCCTATAATCCCCCATTTTGTCAGGTTATGTTTGCAACAGCCTACTTGCGCAGTCTATTGATTGCTTTCCATATAGGCAACTGCAGATCGCGTCCAGGTAGTCGATGTTCCTGGGGTTAAATGAAGTGGGGCAGAGGTGAGTGGGATTCCTCCCATGATCTCACCTTTACCTAAAATTCAGTCACAGCGACAGTGTTAAGGTCGCGGTCGGCCGTTTGAATTTTTCAAGCGATACTGGTCTTTTAGTGATGTAGATAGTTTAAAATTATTTCACTCTAAAAGTGCTCGCTGCGTCCGCGTCGCTGCCGACAGCTGTAATTTCGGTACGAATCGCGCTTAGCATTTGTCTCGAAACGGTTTTGTGGTTGTACAGTGAGCTTGACAAGAAGTGAGGTATTGTGGGACGTAGCTCTGCAATTGCAATGTGGCTAATTGGTATACCCCAATTGAGTTAGTACTGTCTACGGACGAGGCCTACTGTCTACGGACGAGGCCTACTGTCTACGGACGAGGCCTACTGTCTACGGACGAGGCCTACTGTCTACGGACGAGGCCTGCTGTCTACGGACGAGGCCTGCTGTCTACGGACGCGTAGCTTCATAGACGCGTATTCGTCATTACACGCTTGGTGTACGCCTGCGTGAAGCTTACATACAAAACTATGGTCTACTTGACCACAGGCGCGTAGCTTCATAGACGCGTATTCGTCATTACACGTTTAGTGTACGCCTGCGTGAAGCTTACATACAAAAGAATGGTATACTTGTCCACGGACGCATAGCTTCATAGACGCGTATTCGTCATTACACGCTTGGTGTACGCCTGCGTGAAGCTTACATACAAAACTATGGTCTACTTGACCACAGGCGCGTAGCTTCATAGACGCGTATTTATCATTATACGCTTGGTGTACGCCTGCGTGAAGCTAACATACAAAACTATGGTCTACTTGTCCACGGACGCGTAGCTTCATAGACGCGTATTCGTATTACACGCTTAGTGTACGCCTGCGTGAAGCTTACATGCAAAACTATGGTCTACAAGATCATAGTTTGTATGTAAGCTTCACGCAGGCGTACACCAAGTACATGCAAAACTATGGTCTACAAGACCATAGTTTGTATGTAAGCTTCACGCAGGCGTACACCAAGGGTGTAATGACAAATACGCGTCTATATAGATACGCGTCCGTGGACAAGTATACCATTCTTTTGTATGTTAGCTTCACGCAGGCGTACACCAAGCGTGTAATGACGAATACGCGTCTATGAAGCTATGCGTCCGTGGTTAGTAGTACTTAGTTGTGCCTGCAGCGTCTTACTTGGTTTCGTAGTCGATTACGAGATATCCGGGTAAGACAAGTTGCAGTTGCAAGCACGAGGTATAAAAAGACTCATTACTAAACCGAATTCCGCACAATCAGTACATCAAACTTAAATAACATGCTATATTTACTTGGAAACGTCTTTAACCTTTGACAAAGAAAAATGTGTCCAGTACGCCTCGGTCATGACTACACGACAGACTCAAACGCTAATAAATCTTATAAGAAAGTATTGTTTTCTTTTATGTGTTATTAAAGGATGAAATCTTAGAGCCTGTTGACGTGTAGAGCACGCTCTTTAACGTGGATATGAAAAGGTTAATTGTCGTGAAATAGTACATTTCGATACAAAATTTCCACTTGTATCGAACGATGTTTTTTTAATACACTGGGGCTGCCCTGCGACTCGTGGTTACTGCGCAGGGCTCAGCCTGATACATTATACACAGCAATTGTGGCAGGGACGAGCGCCAGCACTTTTCTACACTAGTGCGAAAAGGAGTAAATTGGGTGCCTATAAGAGAAGTCTGAAGCGATCTTCTACTTAGGAATGTTTCATTTTTCACGACCGTTATAAATAATGCTAAAAAATTACCTAAATAATATCATAGTTTGTAGGTTGCTACATAAGTTTTGTCGCACTTGTTCAATTATTATTTCTTGTCGAAGCATAGGTTATTCTAACAAGAACACAAGTCCTTATACGTTTGAACCATGCAGTGAATTTGCCACAAATAAAACCTGATGGGACTGACATACAAATCTCCTCAGACGCAACTTTGAGTTTAGCGTCAATATGAACTAGCTAGCGATCTTATGTTTCTTCACATATTCATATCATTAAGATCCTGTAAGGAAAACGTCCCAATAATGTCTTTATTTATTTATTTGTCTTGTTTTATCCCAAAGATTGACTGGATTGCCATGTTTCATTAAGTCCGCCTATGTGTCACTACTGTGCATGAAGTTTAAATAATTTCTGTCCTGTTGGACAGTCAGTTTTGGCAGCACGATGTGCGCAGGAACATTATCCCAATGAAGAAATCGAAAAATATTGAACCTTTTTATTTTTCAATGCTTCGAAAACTAGGCTAACACTTCAAGTACCAAGTAGCTCTGTCTATCATAGCACAACAATAGATAATTATATTTCTTTTTGAGAAAAAAGAAACTGCTATTGTTTGTATTTTTGACAGATGTTGACGCATGGCCAGTACCTTATGGGATTTAGTTAGCACATCAAAATAGTAAAGTCAGGTGTTCTCAAACTTTCTAGGGCTGCGGAAACGCTTGAAGCAGTGACCGTGGCCCTTGAACGCAAAGGGCAATTGAAGATCACAGATCGGTTTTAGTCAGTAAAAGTCTGACACGCCCTGTCACTGATTTCTCAGCTCAAAAAAGGGCGGTCCAAATTTATCGTCTCCTCTAATCTCTTCGTCGATTGTTTTGAAGCGTTCCCTTTTCTTGGTTAAAAATAGGTAGGTCGTCGCAAATATATAAAAATTGATGATTTTCCAGCTCAAAAAAAAGGTATTGTCATACGTCGCGATAGAATTTAGATAGTTCAATTGGTCACCAGCAAATCATCTAACTTTTTTTAACACGCAGTTTTCTTATCTAGTCATTTAAAAATCGAGACGATGACGACGAGATGATCGCGAAGAGTTTGATGAACAGTTCGTGCACTCAAGTGGATGGTTTTCTCGATCTACCGGTATAGCATATGCCCGACTTCCTCCAAAAATTTTCTTCACCGCCTCAATTTCGTTTCTGTCGGTCTGCTGATCTCCAATTGTCTTCCAAGGTAAAATTGGTAGGGCTGTAGGATTTTTCGAAAGTGTTTCGTGGCCTTGGAACGCAAAGGGCAACTGATGAAAGAGCTGAACTCATTTGATGTCATGATATGACTATCAGAAATATAGCAGAAAAAAATTCTTCCTGCATTAATGATAAGGAGGAAGTGTATAAATTTTCTAACCTCACCTCAGTTGACGTAGAGCGATCTTTTTCAAAGGATTATAGACGTTCGGAGAAATTCGAAAATTGTATGTTAATTAGGTTTCTTTGTTTTATTTGTCTTATCTATCTCGGAGTTTTATTCTTATTATTTATTCGTAATGTTGTTGGTCATACGGGATTGTCCATTAGAAATCCCGGGAAGATCAATATTTCGATGCAAGTACATAAATAACTCTACCATTCAGATATCTAATTATTAGTTAATATTATGAAGATACCGTCAACAAAGGAAAATTAAATAGTAAAGAATTTATGAGACGAAACTTATGTAGTACTACGTACGTATATGAGAATCTGCTAGCGATGAATGGAATTAGTAATAATGTACTATTTTATCTTAGTCTCGAAAGTCAGATACGATTCTGTGGAATCATCATCACCATTATTTCAGTCGAAAGTCGTCTACTTTTGGATATATGCCTCCCCCAAGTGTCGACACAGCGAACGGTCCTGTGCGTCTCGCATCCGTTTTCCGGTACGCGGTCGCCACTCCAGAGCCTTTCGGCCCCATCGACCATCTGTTCTGCGAGCAATGTGGCCTGCCCACTGCCTCTTAAGTTTGGCGATTCTTTTGGCTATGTCAGCTACCTTGGTTCTCCTCTTCATTCCTGATGCGATCACGTAAGGAAACTCCCAACGCAACTTCCTTCCTATAGCCCTTTGGTGACTAAGCCTTCTGATAAGGCCCATTTTGAACGACCACGTTTCGAATATATCATAGAGCAATATAGCAGTATATATATATATGTATCGCTATCATTATCTCTAATGGTAATAAAAGAACATCTTCAGTAGGTATTTCTGAGACTGTATCCCATCATTGTTAGTTTAGTTTGATCACATACAAAACGGAATAAAAAATTTTTTAGATGCAATTTGGTTACCAGATAGTGTAATATTCATGTTGACTAATTGTAGCGTGAAACCGAAATTACGCGACGGGAATTCGGCTATTAAGTGAAGGATTTGCTAAAATCGGTCATTCCACTTCATTGAATTTTGTAAAATTATTGCCTCAAAAGGTTCCGACTGTTCATATCAACTACTCGAACTATAATGCATGAGTATACACTCAAGCACTATAGTTCGAGATAAGCCAGAAACCACGCTCGGGCCCGCAACTTCCATTTTCACAAGAGAGACATCCTTGTCAAATGTTGAGACATTTTAAAAGTTTTGTTAATTTGTCATTCATGAGTGAAACTGTAATCATATTTATTTTACCGTTCGAAACACACCTGTTTTCTGATTTAAGAAAGTTCAACATCTTGATCACCTAAAAACTTATTTCTTTTAGTTGTTTTAAAAATACGTCAGCCGATACAGTGGGCTGAGGAGTGATACATAGACGTGTGCATATCTAGTTTTTATATTCATAGGATTTTTATTCATAGATTTATTTAAGTTTAGAATTTCTTCTTACTTTGTCTGGGTAATGTAGTTTTTTTTTTTTTTCGAAAACAGTATGTAAATGGTTATAGCATTCTGTGTTAACTTCAAATGGTCGATAATATAGTTATTTATATACTGATTTCCAAGGTATAATGGCATTATCTCTGATTTCCAACGTATAGTGGCATTATCTGCGTTGATATAAATTTTCCATACATATATATAAATTAAATTACTTTTTATTCTTACCAGGGAATGTTAAATTCGACCTAATTAAATCATTGATATTGAACTATCAATATTTCTATTATACCAAACCCTTGATGTACTTTATTTAGTTTTTCTTTGCAATTTTTGTGCTGAATACACACAAATGTTTTGGGCATTTATTGTTTTACAACATGTAATCTGGAAAATACCTTGAAACTTCAATTCCTACTGAGAAAATTTTGAAGTGCAAAATTTGTAAATAAATGTTGATTTTTTGTATGTACTTTTTTATTTTTTTCTTAGTGTAATTAAGATAATACGCAATCCACAGCTAGCGTACCTTTCACGATTAAATTAAAGCTAGTAAAAACAACGCAAAAATACCTCACCGAACTGAAAACTACACTTTTCAATCTAAAACTAAACCAAAGTGCCGCAGAGCAATAAAGGATGTTTTTGATAGGTATGTACTATATTATTATAAAACAAAGTCCCCGTCGTGTCATATCTGCCTGTTTGCAATAAACTCGAAAACTAAATGGATTTCCATGCATTCAATATATTCAATTCATTCCAGGAACTGAAATCATATCTATAGGCCATAAAAAGATTTCCTCCGTGTAGGAATCGAACCCGCGACACACAGTGCAGCAATTGCTCGACCGCTGCACCAACCGTGTCGTCAAAGATAAAATATGAGAGCAAGCTCGAGAAAAATAGATAATAGTTATGTTATATTACCAGACAAGAAAAGGAACTACTAGTTCTAAAATGTAAACTCGAACAATTCAGAAGAATTTTCTTGCATACTATTTTTATTCTTTCATGAGTTTATTAACTACATAATGCATAAAATTAAAAATTAAAGTACCTACTGCGTTAGTTTTTTTTTTTTAATAAAACGTCATAAAATTTTATTATAAAATAAACCATTAAATAAAGCTGCCCATGATTTTATTTATATAGGTTGGGGCATTTTCTCGGCCCTCCACCATGAGATCGGGCCCGGAACACAAGTATATAAGGGCCAACGCTGCGTTAAGCACCCGTCGCGTGTGTCGTGTGCTCGGGCCCCCGTAGCGGAAACTAGATTTTTACCTGCGCAGTGTAGCTAGTTCAACTTTAACGGTGTGCATGTAGTCGTGTCGATGGAGATCTTTAATGTATTATTACGTAGCAAAAAGGGCGCCGGGCGCGTCTGCCGGCGGGGCGAACCGCGACGGAGCACTACACACACGCGCAAACGCAGCGTCGGCCCTAAATGGAGGAACTGACATAGTAAAGTAACAAGGTATAAATAAAACAAGATACATCTTTTGAATTGGAACTTTTTTTAATTAAAATTACGCTTATACAACGGACGTATGTAAAGCCTGTGACGTTATCAGACTTCGCGGGAACTTCCACTTATAAATTAACCCTTGTACCCTTATACTTTAACCGCTTGCGTCATATTGATCCAACGAGTGTTTTCGTGTCCTATTCGCCAGGGTCGTGTGTTTGTGACTGGGTACTCCATCTCGTTTAGCTTTTCAATCCCCATAGGTGGTAGAAGAGCTGACGAGAGATTGTCTATTGGATATATTCAACGTTTTGTGTCAAAAACTCATTTCTGTAAGAGTTAATTTAACAGTGGATAACACGCGAAGCCTTAATTCTTATAAATATAGCCGAGGGAACATTTTTCAACGTAATATAAGTAGGTTATAACTTTAGTCACTGACCTTCAAAGAAATAGCAACAAAATGTTTAGTATCTTTCAAACAGGCTTCCGTATTGCTTACTGAGAGTCTACTGTTGACGTGGGGGTCTTAATACGTGTTCCACCATTCGAGTAGGTAAGTGTTTTATTTATGATAGTGAACATAGCACCTAATAAAAATTTATTTCTATCTGACGCAATCGACGTTTTTGACGCTCGGCCCTCCGATTCAAGATTCATTGTAAAACATAGGTACATTATAAGTTCTTATTTAATATATTGAGGGCGCTATGTTTTGCCTCTAGTGCGTAAAAAGTAATAATACATGCAATATACTTAATTAAAACAAGAATTTCATACAGATTTATAGACTAAAAAAAAGAATTAAATAATTTTGATCGTTCATCGTATCATACCTTACAACTATATTTTCTGTCGTTCATCGTATTATGAATTTGCAATCACATTGAACATCCGATTGACCTTCACTAAACTCGATCCAACCAATCGATCGAACCAAACGCGGTAAACGTTTTGATCGTGTAACGTAAACACAAAAACGAATTGTATTCGCCTTATTAGAGACAATAACAAAAGTTCTATGGGATAAATTCTTCGTTAAGACAATTTATATAATTTAGGATAAAATTAAATTACTTATTAGCCTATAAACAAGTCTAAATCGGAAAAAAGATAAAGGCCTAAAAGGTAACAGAAATGCATAGCAAACGATCAGTAAACAATACGAAAACCAGTTATTTAAAAAGTACCAAGGGGCAACTTAGATGCATTTTCTTTCAACATCAGTGTATATCTCCCTTTATGTTCTTTGGTCACAAAATAACAATACAGTAGGCTAACTAAACGCTCGTTTTGAACTCTGCTCGGGTCACGAATGCACGCGACGATTATTACGAATTGCACTGATAACATTGTAACAAACTATGGAATAACGTGCTGACAATAAAATATAACTCACTTCGAAAGTCACTAAACAAATAATACGAAACTTTCTTCCGGTATCTTGAAATACCCAATACTGGAACATACGCGTTACGAATAAGGAATAAGCATGATTTTTTTTAAATTATCTATTTATATAAAAGGAGAAACTGACTGACTGACATATCAACATACAGCCGAAACTACTGGCTCTAGGAGAGTGAAATTTTGCACAAGGTTTCCTTTTATGACGTAGGCGCTCGAGCACTAAGAGAGAATTTTCCAAAATTCCACCACCTAAGGGGATGAAACAGGGTCCAAAGTTTGTACAGAGAAACTGACTTTCGCGCGAGCGAAGCCGCTGGCAGAAGCTAAAAGAAAAATAGCTGTGAAAATAATATTAAAATGGGTATATGATATAGTTTTATTGTAATGATTTGGACGACACAGTCAATTAAACACAACCGAGTTTCTCTGTAAGAAAAGAAACGACATTTAATGTTATTAATCACAATGCCGATTCCCAAATCACTAGTTTTTCTAAATTATTTTACTTAAATGCTGAAATTTGAGATTATGTCTCGCCACAAGGCACAGATTCAATGAACATCAGTAGTGTAAGTTGGGATCTGCGACTATGATTCAGAACTTGATACGCGGGAATATTTACATTAAAGACCTAAGAAAATTGTATTTTTCTTTACATGGGTATAAAAGCAAACGAGATCTATCTCTCGCCAAGACACCATTTACTATATCAGTAGTTTTTTTTAGGTGTGAAATCATCTGTCATCGCGGGAGAGCGTGTCAGACTTACTGACTAAAACCCACTCGTTTGTTCCTTCTTTGCCTTGCGTTCCAGGGCCTGGGGTTTTAGCCGTACGTGCGTGATAAAGTTTGACGTCAAAGTCCATGTCGAACTTCTCTTTCTTATTGGCAACTTTGAAGCTTTATAAACTTCGCTATTGATGAAGATATTTTAAGGATTCTTTCATATTTTTTTACTGTAGCAAATAATTATTTAAATTATTAAATTTAAAAAAAGCTGTGTTCTGGCAAATAAATAATTCATTCTTTCATTCATTCATATGTTGTTCCGTATTAGTTCGTTCAGTGAATTTTCTACTTAGGGCCTAAACACATAACTGCGATGCGACGTCGCATCGTAAAAATCTGCGAATCCGCACGACGCATCACAAGAACTTGCGAATTGATTCGCATCGCACATTGTATGGTCACCTGAACCGATGCGGTACCGCATCACAGTTTTGTGTGAGAGCCTTAACTTAAACATTCGACTAAAGCGTAAACATGTAAAAATATAATTAGCTATCATATAAAATAACATTAAAATTATATCTTATACTTAATCTCACTTTCCTTATGCCAAGCTCTTTTCCTTACGCTATCATGCAGTCTTTCAATACCTTAAATATATAAAAATTGTGCGGACAACAAAATAAAATTTTAAACTATACAAAATTGCCTCCAAGCTTTGGTTATAAGTATAGAACTAGGTTTTAAATAGAGTAGGAAAGAAAACGCTCTTATGTCGTGTACAATTTAGGCGCTGTAACGCACTACGTTGCGTTGAAACGCACTTGTTTGTGTGGAAACACACTAGATTGTGTTGAAACACACTAGTTTGTGTTGAAACGCACTACATTGCGTTTTCACAATAAATTAAAAGAATAATGTACGAAATTTTGGCACTACCTATTAAAAAACAATTGCACAAATTTGCAGTAAAATGGAACACTACCCAGAAGATTATTGGCTTAGATTCCAGAAGACTATTCATAAGATTATTATAGTTTGGAATATTATAGTAGCAAGAGAGCGACTATCAAAGTATTTATTTCATAATCAAAATAATTTGTATCACCTCTCTTGCCGAATATGAAATATTAGGGTGATTGATTGTATTATGGATTACAATTTGTGACATTTTTAATTATTATTTTATACATTTTATGAATATTTCAACCAGTATCGGAATTGTGTACAAGAAATAATTAAATTAAATATTTTTTCGAAAACAATAGACATTTAAAGATTTAAAATAGGAAGATTTAACAATATTTATACAGATACCGGCACGGATATTGAGCGCTGACTTCCATTAGCGCAGAAGTGAACTATCAGGTCTCTTTAGTGGTATGAAGTGAGACGTGGGGGTGGGGAGTGAAATCCTTGTGCAGTGATTGTCTCGCTGATGTGTACGATGCGCACAGCGATCCCCGCTCTTTCGCCGAGCGCTCAACATTCGTGCCGGTAACTTTATCCACCATTTCGACACCAGTTGAAATCTTACAACGACTTAAAAAATATATCAATGATAAAATTAATCAATAACAACATAATTGAGAACAATATAAACAAGCACAAACTTAATATTATAAATACTGAAACAAACAACGCGGTCACATCGCGTAGTTTAAAACATAATTATTCCGACTTAGGCCTATGTTCACGGAGCGTAGCTTTATAGACGCGCGTTGTTTATTCCTCATTATACGCATCGACGGCTGCAACAACACGACCGAGTTTCATAGTTTTGTATAGAAGCTTCACGCAGGCGTACACCGAGCGTATAATGACGAATACGCGTCTATGAAGCTATGCGTCCGTGAACAGTAGGCTCAACTTATTTGAAATTTATTACAACTAAATGTGTACTACTGCGAATATTATTGAGAAAACAACTATAATTGAGTTATACTCGTTAAGTAAAGCGCCTGGCTGGATTTGAACCCGTGACGTACAACTCGTAAGTCGGGGTCGTTACCACTCCGCCACCACTGCCTACTGTGTAATTTATTCTATCACCACAGCTTTCAAAACGGTGAAAGAAAACATCGTGAGGAAATCGGGTTGTCCTAGAACTAAAAATTCAAGGACATGTGACATCTACCAACCCGCACTGAGCCCATGTGGTGGATTACGGCCCATTTCCTCTCCTGAAGAGGAGGCCTGAGTTCCAGCAGTGGGAACATTAAACCGGCTGATTATGCTATACTCGTCCAAGGGTCGTATAACGTATCAATGACATCATAATTTTTCACATTAGAACAGTGATGGTTTTTATAGACATAGCACGGCCCCTCATATTACCGCTGTACCGTAATCGAGAAATTATCTATCTGCGTGAACTTTTCCCAAAAGGTTATCGTTAAAAAGTAACAGGACTACAATTTATAGATAAGATTCTTACTCTCATAGCAAAACTTCAATAGTTTTGCTATGGATATTTTTATAACCACGCGTGCATCTTGACTTTGGCCTCGATATAGCCGACGATCACATAGATTCTGAGAGGCCCAGTAAGGCCAATGTCTGCTAGGGCTGCGGAAATGTTTGAAAGAGGACACAAAGGGCAACTGAAAAGCAACACAAGTGGGTTCAACCAATATCCACTAAGACGATCCCTCACGCTCCACCCAGAGCGCGAGAAGTTGTTTGATGATTTTCAACCTAAAAAAAAAAATACCTAGAATGACCTTCTAGATTACAAGAGCTATTACTGGAGTATAGATTTCAGGAGATGAGATATAAAGAATCTCAGCAGAAATAAAATTAAAAGGTATACCTACCTACCTTAGTTTATACGTCCAAGGCAACAGAACACAAACTTATGGTGAATAGGAAAGAAAAGAAAATATTTCGCATAGCTTTCCAAATAAATTGGTAATAAAATGAAGGATTCATTTAGAGCCAATTCTGGGTGGTGCGAGAGGGTATGTTAGACTTTTACTGACTAAAACCCACCTGTGTTCCTTCAGTAGCCACGGTAACTCAATCCCGCAGCCCCGGCCACCGTCACCGGCACCGACGAACAACGGGTAGCTCGCCATCCGGCCATCCGGTAAGTGCGCGTAGTGTTCCACACGCGCCTTAAAGAGATGTCAGTGAAGCCGTAGGGGTCCAGCAGGTCCGATGCCCGCTAGAGCCGCGGGGAATGTTTGAAAGGAAATACCATGGTCCTAGAACGCAAAGGGCAACTGAAGGACACACGTGGGTTGGAGTCAACCTAACATTCTCCATCCGCAGTAGTTCACATTTTGCCTCTACTGAAGATGACTAACTTTCCACCTAACTATATAATCTTTGTGCATTACTATTATATTCCTATTTGAATCGCATTGTAGGGTACGTTGGTCTAATCGCTAACCGGCGTCCAACGTGGGCAATTCAAAGCGATAGTTGTAGCGACGCGATCCGAAGCGGTTCACGCGAACTCAGCCAACGCAACGGCTCTTACCTAAGTGCGCGCACATTCGCCACTTTAACCGAAATTTATAAAAACAAGTCACCGCACCGCCTCAGTTCGACGTCATGCTCTCTAGGCACTCCATCATCTATTTTGTTGTTTAAAAATACATATTACATTTGTACGCAATATTTAATGAATTAGTACATACCTAAAAAAAGTACTTTAACAGGTTCACGACAGCATCTACTCAGCAACCCCAAGTAAAAATTTGAATAAATGTTGCGTAGACACTTATTAAGCTAACTGGTGGTTTATAAAAAATTTACTCTTATTTTTACCACTGGATGTGATAGCTATTGCTACTTGTAACTTTTATTTTAAATTCCAATTTAATATGTGTAAACATGAGCATGACTTAGAGTTCGAGTGAAAATATCAAAGTAACTGATCGCGACCGCTTCGCTTCGCTCGTCGCTGCACCGCACCTACGTGCGTTTGGTCACAAGGTCACCGTCTTCTTCTTAGCGCGTCGATGGCAAAACTAGTTAAATTTCTCGCCTGGCTTAGTTTTCGGCTACGGCAATGCCGTCCACTGATGCTGTCATTGTGTCCCTACCATAATAGAATATATGTATGTATATAGAATCGCCTACACACCGCGTTAATTTTACTGCGAATAATATCTGTAAATACGTTTATATTGGTAATAGTTTGACATACTCGATTAGTTACAGTTTTCGAGATCAAGTTTACATTAGAAGCCAAGCTTGGAAGGATTATTTATTTAAATAATCTATTTTTAGTGATCACTTAGCTTACAGTGTACTCTTTGGACTTTGGAGAACCTGCTTGACTGACTTACGTATTATTGTACAAATTATCAAGTTTTTTTTAGTCTTCAGTAAAAATCAAAATAATACTTACATCGTGAAACTTGAACACGCCTTATTTTCGATGAAATCAGAGTAGCATCAAATAATTAAAACGCATTGCTGTGCGAAACTTCTAGAATGGATGTACGTACCCAGGCTTGACAAGTTCTAGAAAAGTCCGCCATAAAGTACCTACCACTATTATTATTAAATAGGGTTAGCAGTTGGTTGATAAGAGAATTTTTACCTTCCGTACTTAACAATAGAGTCGAAATTCGCGCTTCCGTACTTAACAATAGAGTCGAAATTCGCGTGAAAGGAGGAACGCACATGTTTGTAATAAAAATGATTTATGGCCCCGAGACGCGACTGTAATATTCTAGAATGGCCTTGAATCGTTGGTATCTAGAATTTTCCTAGCTTCGCAGATAAATACTGCAATACTTAAGTGCGTGAAGTGATATTACGTAACGACCTAAGCGATACTAAAACGAAACTAGTGTACTACATTCTGATTTGAATTATTGTTGATTGGACAAATTTGTTATCGTTTGTTGTGCATAAAGTTCTTTGCCAGTAAACCAGCACTTAATTACTCACGTTCGTAACAATACTATAAAGGCGAAACTTTGCATGTATGTTTGTTACTTCCTCGTGCTTAAACTGCTGACCGGATTTGAAGAAAACTTGGCAATGCAAATTAGCTGTACGGACAATGAATGTATTTTCAAAACGTTTTATTCTTGACTCGAGCTTCTGACGCCTATGACAAATAATTGATAACATGATTTGATTTGAGGCGTGTTCAAGCCCAATGTTATAGAAAACGAGACATCAACCGGACGCGACTCCGGACCGGACTACTAACTAAATGTCTAACGGAAAACCGTACACCGTAACCGTAACAAAATCTCGTACCGTAAAAAAACGACATCTATGTCGCTACATAGGAACTAAAAGACCAAATCCTACATCGCAGTATCTAAGTTCTCCACGTGATTAAAACATAAACAGCAGTCTGGCAAACCACAATCGGACAGTGGCCTGGACCAAACACAACAACCGTCTAGTCGGAGGATCCTTCCGTTTCAATGGAGATCGAGACTAAAGCCACGTACTTTTACTGCTCAACATCACCTACTGCTTCCAGTCTAACCGGACTCAGTATGGAGCGACGCACATGGTGCCCTATCTGACCTCCAAATCCCAGTAACTGGGATTCTTTCTAGTAGCTTCAATCCTTCAGTCAAGCAGGTATCCACTACAACCATTCATTCATCATCCTTAGTGATCATCCTATCTAGTTTCAACTGTTCTAGCTGCAGTTGCCTCCTAATAGAACCCAACTGCGTCAATATATTCACACTTTTCCCTTCCTCATTTGGCAAAGCCTTCAAAATATTCTTCTGAACGGCCGGAACTTTATACTTGTCGTCGACCTTTCTCATAGCTTCGCTCATCTGGTTGTCTCCGCTGCCATCTTCGTATCTCTTCGGCGAGTGTCGCAACACAGGTATAGGTAACGTATCAACTTCGGCATTCTTCGTATAGGACGGTTTCTCCGGACGGTCTGTTAGCCTCTCTTCTGAAGCGTGTACTAACGCTTTTTCTACTATATTCTTCTGTTCTGGCGTATCTGAGGCGATGCTATCGTCGTCTTTTTCGTATTTTGCTGAAATTTCTTTGTTGAAATTGAGATTTTTTCGCAGATAACTATCGACGTCATAGTTCGATGAAAATATTGAGTTGTCTGGTATGTTCATTGAGTATGGTTTTTTGTTGCAGATGTCGTTTGTTCGTTCAGTTATTCTTGGGTAGTAGAAGGGTAGTTTGGAATGTGTGTCACTCCGGGAGGTATTGGTGTTGCGTTTGAACTGGCTGCTCTGTGACTTGTGCGGCTGTGAGGCGGCGCGGACGTTTCGTTGCTCGCAGTCGATATCTCTCTGTAGTTCTGCGCGCCTGGTGTGGTAGTCTGTTGTGCTTTCTTTTATCTGGAATTAAGAAAGAAATGGTTGGAAAAATATAAAGACTGTTATGTGGTTTTCGAACCCGCAAAATTGTTGTAAGTAAGCGAGCTACCAAGATTATTTTTTTTACTATTGATAGGCTCGCGGCTAGCCACTATCGCACCTGATGGTAAGTGATGATGTGGGCGACCGTGGAGCGAGCTTGCCTAAAAGTAACCTATTCACTGTTGACTAAGACTTTCTTTAATTAGATGAACACGGCCATGCAGCCGCTGGCAGGCGGGACGACCCTTGGGAGACAAACTACTGTGTCAAGTGAGCATGTCTAGAAGTCTTTAAGTCAAGAGTGAAGGTTACTTCTAGGCATGCATGCTTCATCGCCGACCACATCATCGCTTACCATCAGGTGAAATAGTAATCAAAAGTGAAGGTCGGCCGAGTCGAGCCTTTACCCGAACGAGCGTTACATAGCCGAGCGTGACGGCTCAGACTTATTCGATAACCACAAAACATAGTGCTCAGCGCGGCTAGAAGTTTTCACTTCAAAAATTATTATACTATATCTAGCCTATACTGTTCCACTGCTGAGCAATTGCTTCCCTCCATTCCTTCCGTTATTCCCGGCTCTCCGGAACAGTCATGATTTTTGTGGAGTATGCAGACGTATAGAGTAGAAAAAATTAGTAAATACTGTGAAGAAATTATTTAAATTGGACCAAAAATGGCGAACATACAGCTATTTTAGTGTATTAGTTCCAGAAACGCGCCCGAGAATGAAGCGACTCGCTGTGACGTCACCTGTCATGATCGGTCCCCACCGGCGAAATCAGAAATCAGAGAAATCAGAAACGTTTATTTCAAATAGACCAATTACAGGCACTTTTGAATTGTCAGCATGTCGGTCAGTAAAAAAAAAAAAAAAATACAAGTGAAGCTAAATTGCACGTTCCAAAGCGTAGATCTCTATGGAGAAGAACGTGCAAGAGACTCCATGGACACTCTTTTAAATCATATTAAGAGTTACATAAATCTTGGTTACATATTTCTTGTCGCTTCTAATATGTGAGCACAATGTAGATAAGTAATAATAAAGAAAAAAATAAAAACTAATTTAAAAATATAGAAATTGAAATTAAGTCACTGGCAGCAAAGAGATGACCAGTCTCAACTGACGGCACCCGTTCACGAGCATGACGCGTGCAATAACACGTGCCAGCATCAGCGAGACATTTGGGTGAGCATGACAAACTCTCAACTGCGAAGCTCGTAATGTCAAACAAGTTGTAACCTAATAAAAAATGCTCCATGGTATTTCACATTCACAAAACTTGAAAAACAAAGTGCTTCTACATTATACAATGCTATTGTTTCCAAATACAAATGGTAATAAATTATCATAAGCTCTATTGAAACAATGAATGCGATCAAGCCGTTCGTCGCACGGATCATGACAGGTGACGTAATCATAAACAGTCCAGCCAGAACGCGCGTGTCCAAGAAGCCGTTCAGAAAAACTTTAATAAATCGACGGATATTAATAATTTTAAAAATTATTATACATTCGATCTACTTAGTAAAAATCGGATTTGCTATTATGTGATTTATCCTCATTGCTAAGACATCTAAGTCGTCCCACCATCTCCAATCAAAAATATTACATGCAAAAAATAACAAGAAAGTAAAAGGAAGATATCGTACTATTTAAATCCTAAACAGTGATAAAATGAATAGCTTACAGCGGCAGTAAGTTCGTGTTGCTTCCCGACTTCCCTCTCCTGCGCGACTCGAAGCATTCGTAGTTGTTCCTCCAAGCGACGCATCTCAGCTTGCTCTAGCATTCTGAAACACAGAAGATTACAATATTAGATAAACTAAAAATGTTGAGTTCAGCGCCATCTTGTGAGCATATGGCCACGTTTGGGCCCGTTGCTTTCTCTCCTCTCGCGCGTTTCTCGTACACACGGGTGTACGAGAGAGTTGAGTGCCCATCGCGCAATTGTACACACGGGTGTACGAGAGTGACTTGCACCGATTGGATATTTTTTCTGTGACGTATATTTTCAAGTTGCAACCCGTTCTTTATTTGATTGAACAGAATAGTTCATTCGCTTTCTGTTAAAATATTTTCCATTGGCAATATCGATACATGGAATGAAGAAGATTGAAAAAAATAAAGTGATCCGTCATTCAGCTTTCTGTCACTTTTTGGAGCCATTGTTGCGTGTGGTTGCGTACGGACAGAGAGCATGTTTCCAACTAGAAAACGGTGAGTAATCTTATAAGATTTATATAGAATTACTGAGAAATAAGTGTAGATTACGTTGCAAGTGTTTGTTTTTGGAAAAGTAATAAATATGCCAGTGAAAAAGTGACGAAACTTGTGAAGATGCGTATTTTTTTCCGTCATGGCCGTCGTGTTTCGACTTGTTTTAGTGCAAAATTTATCTCGAAATGCTTTGAAATCTACATAAGTTGTTAGTTTATTTACCTATAAACATAATGTAGTTACTACAAAGTGATATAATTGCATATTGTTATCATAATCGTTGTTGTAAGAAAATAAACCGGTAAAAATGGCGCCAAATTCATAAACATTGCATAAAGTACAGACAGCAAAAAAATTTTTTCGAATATTTTTTTGTTGTAATTATTGAATATTCAGTATAACGTAAATATTGTCTTAGTGTTCATATCTATGAAAGCCAAATGTAAAGATTGTTTTATTTTTCGATTTTATATTTTTCATGATCAAAAAAAAATTTTTGTTCTTCTTTTTTACGTTATTTCGCATTTACTTAGGCAGGGTATTATATTATACTTAGCAGGCATTTATGGGTTGATTTGGGTGATCAAAACATTGTACAAGTACTAATGTTTTTCATTTTATTTTAAGATTACGTTCTCGAAGCGTCACCCCTGTTGGGGATGACCGGGACAGCCGTGGCAGCCCCGGGCCTAACCGGCTACCCTCGGCTCGTCGGGCCCTGTTATTGGACCTCATAAAGAAGGCCCCGGAACGGGAAATTTACGGTCCCTCACCACCACGGTGAGTGTCTTTTTCATAGCGTTACCTACAGTGTTTCTTTAGTTTCAATGGTGTAATTTGTAATTGTTTCTTTTTAGGTCTCGAGCTGTCGTCGTCGACCAAACACCTGGGGGTTCTCTACGGTTGACCGATTCGACGGTGCCGATCGAGAATTCCCCAGGTGGAAGAGTCCACATCAGCGAAGCAGGGCAGTCCAGGCCTAGCCTGGACTTGCCCATTGGGTAAGTTAATTTTCCTTCACAGTCCTCCTAGGCTATCACGGTGCCATGGGTGTACGACATTGCATTTATTTGTATTATCTTTATCTAGGGCTGATGAGGCGGAGCTCCTGGATGATTTAGACTTGGACGACGACGAGATCATGGAGCTCCAGTCTAAACATCCGGGGTTCATCCAGCAGAGGTTGAGGAGGCTGCGAGGTGGCGACGCACCGGGGCCATCGAAGGTGCCAACTAAAGCCAGCGCCAGCAACACGGTTGCTCTGGCTTCTCTTGTCTCTAGTGCCATGTCTGAGGCAAGCGTTTCCTCCGAAATTGATGTTCGTCCATCAACTTCGAGGGAAAAATTGCCTTCACGGACGGTAGCTAGAGATTATGGTAGTGACCCCGACAGCGATATCGAGGACGTATACGATGTCTCGGCCATACCAGTTGTCACGAATGGAATTCCTGACTCCGAGGAGCTTGAGGAACCGGTAGAGGCTTTGATAAACGAGGTCGATACGGGGATGGATAACGCTATCGATACTCTTTTGGGTGATTCGAGTAGTTTCAAGTGGGAAGAAGACTTTGGATCATTCAGGGCTGTTCGTGAGAATTTCTCAGGTCCTACCCCTGGGTCAGTCAAAGACTACGATTCACCCTATGATGCCTTTACCGATATTTGGGACGAGGAAATCATAGGGTTGATAGTCACGGAAACTAACCGATATGCCCATCAGGTTATCGATGCTGAGCGTGAAGCAGGGACATTGAAAGCATCATCTCGCCTTCATTCGTGGACGGACACAAATGCAGACGAAATAATGACTTTATTCGGGATGTTTATGTATATGGCTATCGACTCGCGGTCGTCGATAACCGAATATTGGTCATCAGACGATGTGCTCCATTTGCCGGGGTTCAAACGTCTGATAACCTATAATCGGTACATTTTGCTAAATAAGTTTCTTCATTTCGTGGACAATTCAGCTGACGCAAGTCAGCCAATGTCGCGAAATGAGGGTGCTTATTTAGCAAAACAATCGGCCAAGCTGAGGAAGGTGGCTCCTATTATTGAACATCTCAGTAATAAGTTCAATTCCTTGTACAACCTAGGTGCTGAATTCAGCATCGATGAGTCTTTGACCTTATTCAAGGGTCGTTTGTCCTGGATCCAAACAATAAGGTCAAAGGCTGCACGATTTGGAATCAAGTCATATGAACTATGTGAGTCCCGCACTGGTTATATGTCGAGATTCCAAATCTACACCGGTAAAGATGACAGTACTGATGGTAATCCATTACTTGGCGTCGATTTGGGAGGGAAGAGCACTAAAGTAGTTCTAGAGCTTTTGCAAGGTCTCGAACATCGGGGGCATTGTGTGGTGATGGACAATTTTTACAATTGTCCAGCATTAGCACGGTACCTCAAGAGTTTAGGCTTTGATTGCTTTGGAACTCTTCGTGTGAACCGTCGAAACGTCCCTAGTGCCATTGCAAAGGTTCCGAGGAAAGTGAGCAAGGGGACTATTATAGCTCGCCATTGTGGAGATGTATCCATCATTGCATGGATGGACTCCAAAATGGTGAATATAATATCCACCTATCACACCCCCGAAACGTACATGGGAACTAGGGCCGGAAAACCACTTCAGAAACCGGTTTGTGTGAAAGATTATAACGGAGCCATGGGGGGTGTTGATCTAAAGGATCAAAAGCTCTCCATGTATCCGTTAGAGCGAAAGAGATGCCTGAAATGGTATATGAAGATTTTCAAAAGGTTAATGAATGTGAGTGTGCATAATGCGTTTGTGCTGTACCGAAGTTCAATGGCTCGCAGAGATAAATTGGCTGAATCGCATCGTGAGTTTCGCTTTGAACTTGCAAGGTCTCTGATCAAACGGCATCGGCCCTGTTTGACAGAGATTAGCCAAGTTCCAGGGGATCTCATGAGGCTGAGGCGAGATATCGTACACGAGCCAATGTACACATCGGGTAGATCGAATAGAAAGCGATGTATGATATGTTATCGACAGAAGAAAACTAAATTGATTCATTCTCGGTGCGTTCAGTGCGATATATATCTTTGCTTTGAAGACTGCTGGAGAATTTGGCATTCTGCAGCAGAGCTTCCGGGCGAAGATCTTATAGAGCGGCCGAGACCGAAGCGCCGAGACTAATCATTTTAGGGCATGGTCGTGAAGCGTGGTTGTTTTATGAATGTGGTGTGGTGATCTGGGGCCTCTCGTGAGGGTCGCGTTTCGACGGGACGTCTAACCGTTGAACATATCTCGTTTATTACTGCTTCAGTTGCTGTTATCGGAGGCGTTACTACTATCGGGGACGAGACGATAGCCTAGTAGCGCCTTCTGCGTTGGCATATTCATCGGGGACTGGTATCTTACGGGACTGGTATCTTACGGGACAGATATCAGTCTCAGTTTGTGCATTGTAAATAATGTACGAATACTCATTATATGTAATGTACAAATACATTTGTAATTTTTGCTTTAGTCTGAGATTGCGCATTGTGAAATTGTATATTTTTGAAAATAAAACCCATAATACAGGACAAAACCCCAATGTATATCCTAGCTGTTACAATAAAGTGTACCACCTTCAATATATCAATGTAAATGTACAAATACATTTGTTATTTTTGCTTTAGTCTGAGATTGCGCATTGTGAAATTGTATATTTTTGAAAATAAAACCCATAATACAGGACAAAACCCCAATGTTTATCCTAGCTGTTACAATAAAGTGTACCACCTTCAATATATCTATGTAAATGTACGAATACATTTGTTATTTTTGCTTTAGTCTGAAATTGCGCATTGTGAAATTGTATATTTTTGAAAATAAAACCCATAATACAGGACAAAACCCCAATGTTTATCCTAGCTGTTACAATAAAGTGTACCACCTTCAATATATCTATGTAAATGTACGAATACATTTGTTATTTTTGCTTTAGTCTGAGATTGCGCATTGTGAAATTGTATATTTTTGAAAATAAAACCCATAATACAGGACAAAACCCCAATGTTTATCCTAGCTGTTACAATAAAGTGTACCACCTTCAATATATCTGTAAATGTACGAATACATTTGTTATTTTTGCTTTAGTCTGAGATTGCGCATTGTGAAATTGTATATTTTTGAAAATAAAACCCATAATACAGGACAAAACCCCAATGTATATCCTAGCTGTTACAATAAAGTGTACCACCTTCAATATATCTATGTAAATGTACGAATACATTTGTTATTTTTGCTTTAGTCTGAGATTGCGCATTGTGAAATTGTATATTTTTGAAAATAAAACCCATAATACAGGACAAAATTTCATGTGTAAAGTGAACCCTATGACAAAATATATGTTTTTACATTTTTATTTTTATTCTTTTATTTTTTCATAACATAAATAAATTCCCTGAAAAGAAGTACATTTTATTCCAAATCATTCAAAGGCTTCTCTGAGAAAGGAAGGAAGATTGGTGGTTGATGCAGTTGTTAGTAAGTATATAACTGAACGAGCGACGACTTAGTGAGGGTCGTGGAAATCCACTGGATGCGAGACACACAGAACCGGTCATTGTTGCGATGTTTGGGGTTAGGCCTTTATCCAGCAGTGGATGTCTTTCAGCTGAAATGTATAAAGATCATCGTCTAGTTCTTTGAATGACGTAGGGATCCGATAAGAAAGGATTACTCAAAATTCTATCAAAAACGGGGGGGGGGGGGGATTTGTGTGGAAACATATACTTTCCCGTGGTTGAAACCGCTGGTAAAAGCAAGTCTATCATCATCATTTCAGCCAAAAGACGTCCACTGCTAGACATAGACCTCCCCAAAGGGGGAGGGGGTTGAACCATAACCCACCACGCTCAATGCGTGTTGGCGGGTCGCCATAGCTTCATGGCAAGGGTGCACCACGTGCAGGTGAGGCTTGGGTCCCCATGGATGTTGAATGGGACCCCTATACACCCCGCTAGTCTAAAGCTAGTCTATATTGGTATATAACTAACATATCAACGCAAATCCGAAAAACACATGAAATAGGAGTGTGACATTTCGCACAATTCCTTAGCACTGTTCTTTGTATGACGAAGGTATCCGATAAGAAAAGATTAATCTAAATTCTATCCCAAAAGGAGGAGAAAAATTTTCATTTTCACTCAAAAATATAGGTACATAAAACATGCAATAATTAGCCACTCTGAGATAATAATACAAGACGTACAATGATTTAGTTTCAGTATATCAGATCTTGACAAAATTTATACGAATCTACCTTGGAAGTATTTTGCTTTTCAAATATATCTTTTTTTATCCATACTAAATCGATTGAACTACTACTGGCTACTTTTACTTACCACAAAATCTAAATACCTTGATAAAAACATACTTACACGCGAACAACACCTACTATTCTGGTTCTAACGGTTTTATAAAATATAAATGAAAATAAAATAAAATAAACTTTTTTTGTAAAACAATATTACAAAAAAAGTTTATTTACAATAAAGTAGCATTACTAACAGTAACATAACAAAAATCATTATAAACACCACTAATAACACATTATAAAAATACATTAAAAAATTTATAGTACATCGAAAATTTCTTCTCGTAACCTTTTTCTGCCAACAGTACACCGAGGTACCTATCTCGTCAGTGTTTACATTTTGCGCGCCAGTAATGGCGCGGTTTTTTGTTGAGTTGCGGAAAAAGTGATTGCGTCGTGTAATTATTGTGTTTTGATGTGATATGAGTTATGTTGTTTTTGTGCAAATGTATGGACTATCGTATTCAAATGTTTTTTTCGAGAATATGTGTGTGGTTTTGGTGTAATGTGAGAAAGTTAAAGGTTATGTGTAAGAAAATTTGCAAAATGCCAATTTATCTCGTCGCTACGAAGTCAGGTCAGTTTCATTTATTTATAATCTTACACAGTTCGATAGGAAAACTAATGGGCTTTCCGGGAAGGTATAATTTATTGCATATAATTATCAATATAACCACGAAATTGGCGTTTTTCTCAAGGTCAAACAAAAAAAAAAAAAATAATCGGAAAATGCTCGACGCGTGACGTAATTTGGGTGAAAGTTCGCGAACGTTCGAGAGGTTAATTGCGATAGCGTTATTTTTTTTTTTTGCCCCACACTAGTAATAACTCCTATAACGCGAGTGTGTTCACTATCATATAAAATCACATACACAAGACACCCAGACCCGGAACAACTATACTATATATTTGTTCCGTGCGGGAATCGAAACCGCGACACGCAGCGCAGCAGTCAATCGCTCAACCATTACGCCAACTGAGCCGTCAAATTGGGTAGACAGGTTACGAATTTGGTAGACATGTTACAGATTGGGTAGACATGTTACAAATTAGGTAGACATGTTACAAATTGGGTAGACATGTTACAAATTGGGTAGACATGTTACAGATTGGGTAGACATGTTACAGATTGAGTAGACATGTTACAGATTGGGTAGACATGTTACAAATTTGGTAGACAAGTTACAAATTGGGTAGACAAGTTACAAATTGGGTAGACAAGTTACAAATTGGGTAGACAAGTTCTAATTTGGGTAGACATGTTACAAATTGGGTAGACATGTTACAAATTTTTTTGAAAGAAGTCCAGCGTAACACACTCACTTTTCTCTAGTTTTCCTTTCTTCCCTTATTCTTTGCTGTTCGAGTATTTGGTTCTTCAACTCCTGTTGGTAGAACTGGCGACGTTCTGCTGCCTCCTGCAAATAACAATGATAATTCAGATAAATTTTATTGTACACCAAAATAGTAAAAAAACTTTGGAAATGACAGGTGTGCGAGAAAGATGGATGGAACTATACACCCTATATAGCTCCATCCCGCATTTAACAGTTCAGTTTAGGGCATAAAATAAATCGCATTAGAAGCTCGTGGTAGGGCCTATGAGGAATTAATAACTCGGTTGTTGAGAGGCACAACCTGACCGTGTAGCTTTCTCCCAATCACGCCGGAAAAACCCACATTTTTATTTATTGATATAAACCAGTGCTTGACTACGATCCCACCTGAAGGTAAGCAGTGATGCAATCATTGATGGTGAGGCGCACTAGTTTATTAAAAGCCTATTCACTCTAGCCTTGAACACACCTAAATTATAGTTGGAGGGGAAGACCGCAGCAGGCAAGTTGTTCCAGTCCTTCGATGTACGCGGTATAAACGACCAAGCGAAACGCTTAGTCCGGACCGTTGAGGTTTCAACAACGTAAGGTGATGAAATGAGGATGGTAGAAAGGAGATGGCGGAATCAAGTCATGCAATTCCCGCGCACACTCTCCAAAATTCAACCTGTAAAATACCGATAGGCTGACTACCTGCGCCTGTGCTCGAGCCTCGAACAATTAAAAAAAAAAAGATCAACTATTAGACAGTTGCGCGGACCAGACACAATATCTATCTGTTCGGAGGATCCTCCATTTTCAATAGAGGTATGTGGGTGTTTACAGCCTATTCCGCATACCTTTAAAGATAACCACTATTTGAGGAGTAGGCTAGGTAGGGTAGGGTAGGGGTTGCACCCCTTTGATATTTTGTCGATTACACACCTTCTCAGCTTGCATATTCCGGAGCTGTATGGCGTCGGCATCGAATATGGACGGCATGTACTGGTGACGCAGGTCTGATGTCAGCTTGTCGCGGTTTGACTTCTTTACCAACGTTGATGTGCGCTCTGGAATGGAAAAGAAAAAAATGGATGAGCACGTATGTCTAAGTAAACATGACGAGCACTAAGATGATAGAAAGAAGTCGACTCAGCCTCCCAGCCAAGTTACAACCGTTTCGTTTCGATTCTCTTTTCGTTGATCACCTCGAGCCGGCCACGCCTCCTATTCCTTTGTTCTGACCACGTGACGTCAGAATGAAGGAATCGGAGGCGTGGCCTACCCAAGACGATCGACGTAAAGAGAATCGAAACGGTTGTAACTTGGCTAGGGGGGCTGGTCTGTCATTGTGCTACAGCGCTATTTAAGCACTTGAGTTAGAGAGAAGCAAGTTCATGTAAGAACAGGGCAACGCTTGGGCCCGTATTTTCACTTTAACTCGGTCCTCGACAAATTTCATTCAAATAGATTCAGTTGGTATCTTGCGTAAATAATGGCTCAACCGAACCTGCTGACTGATCTTAATATTTATCATCAAAGTCACCAGTAATACTACGTACTGTTACTATAGATACCAGGGAGGTAACGGAATTGGTTATGTCGGAACCGGAGTTTTTTCATTTGTTTTGTCGGCATCAGAGGCGGAGACAGAAGCGTCAAAAGAAACACTAATAAAATTAATTAAAATCTCGGATAAGTATAAATGAATAGGGAACACACATGCCAAATACGAAACAAAATAACAAGTGAAAGAATAATCCACAGAAGAAACGGGGAGGGAGGTTCCCCGCGCAACAAATATAAACTTGATTGTACTTCCGATTTAACTTCCGACCCGAAATCGGAATCGAAGCTGTAAAATCAATCGGAAGTTCCGACCTTTTGAAATTGGAATCGAACCTCCGAAACATCTTTGAATCATATTATACACAATGAAATACCATCAAAGTCGCCATAGCTCCGTCTTCGCTCGCAGTGGGCGTTGTTGGGCCAGTGTGTGTGCGGGGCCGGCCACGCGCGTGTCGCGTCGTCCACGCAGCGCGGGGACAGCTCACGTTCCGCCTGCGTCAGCATTAGCTGGCTCTTGCTGGGGGACGGAGACACCTGCAAATTTATTTATTTTTAGTAAGGGTGCATTGATATGCCTTTTTGCCGATATCGATGCCGATGTGTCAGTGATTTAGTTTATTTAAATCTTACTATACTTTTTTTTTGGTGAGAAATCATCTAATGCCACCTGGCGACCGCCTGCCACTCCTCCTCGCTCCGGCCATGGCCTGTAGTGAGCCGCCGCCTCACGCCCCCACGAGGACACGGCGGTGCTCTGCCCAGGCGGGGCACACCTCTACCGTATGCTCCACCGTGTTCTCCGGGCGGTCCACACAATGGTGACACCGAGGCGTATCTTCCGCACGAATCCAGTGCAGGAACCTCCTGAACTTACCATAGCCGATGAGGGTCCTCATGCGTCATGCGGAAGATAAGGACGCCGTGTTGTCTTTCCAGACACTCCTCAAAGAGGGAACTCACCGCCATTATGTGCACTGGGTTGCGACAGTCGCTCGCGTCACCATTCCACCATGAACACTATACTTTGTATTCAGTATTTTGTTTAGCGTGGGAAAAATACTATATATGTGCCACAACAACATCCAACAAAAACATCTAGTGAAATGGCATACGCGAGGGACAGAAGCGGGCGATACAACATACTCGAAAAAAATGCGGGTTTCCCCGAGCATAGTCAAAGTCAAAAGTTTTTATTTCACATAGGCCTATATGGGCATGTTTGAAACGAAGTAATCGTTTATGTACAACACGCTCATTACTGTTTTGAAGCGCGAAATTTGAAAAGTATCGTTTTATAGGCTATGAAAATATCGCCAGTGATATATCGTCAAACCTTTACCCCTGTATTATTTGACTATAAATTACTAGTGTCTGCCCGCTGCGTCGCTCGCGTGAAAGTAGGTTTCTCCATACAAACTTTGGACCCCCATTTCACACCCTTAGGGGGCAAATTTTGGAAAATCTTCTCTTAGTTCTCGCCTACGTCATAAAATTTTGCACAAGGTTTCCTAACCTTGTGCAAAATTTCACGCTCCTAGTCCCAGTAGTTTCGGCTGTGCGTTGATATGTCAGTCAGTCAGTTTCTCCTTTTTATGTATATAGATTACTGACATTTATTAACTTATTATTTATCATTTGAAAATAAGTTAAATAATCGTTTTGTTTTTTAATTATTTTGTAATTAATTCTACTATAAAAGATTTGCATGCCTCACGGTAGAATGTATTGGATCCATCTCTTACTTACCATCATATTTTTGTACCTACATTCATTGCAAATAAATTATTTCATTTTATTTCGGTATCGGATGCATCCCTAATTTATAGTTAAAATTAGCGACCCACCCCAGCTTTACAACACTATAGCATTTTCAGCCCTAGAGCGAAAATGGCAACAGAGTAAAGGTCTGACAAGTGAATCAAGAGGAAGTCCTCTTGCTTCACCTAGAGCGGGAGAAGTTAATTGATAAATTTCCATCAAACAAAAAAAAACCATTCGTAAGGAGACTTGCTTACCAGTGGGATAATATAGATTAACATTTTAAAAAATGGGAAGAAACAACATACTGGTGACTTACCCGGTACATCTCATTGTCGTCAGTCTGCACGGCCACTGACAGCGGGCACGTGAACCCGTCTACTTGCACACCCGTGTCCACTTTACTGAAACATTATCACGATCATGTATCGCGGTGCAGGCGACGATACGCGCAGAGTAAATTTTTCCGTATAGCATAGGCGCGCAGTGAACCAAAATAAATTAGTACTCACATAAATTTATGTACCTAACAGTAGTACCATTGAGACTCAAAATGATTGTGGTTCATGAAGCGCTTGGTTTAGAAGTAATAACGTAAACATTGAAAAATAAGTGCGAGTCGGACTCGCGCAATGAAGGTTCTGCACAAACTTACCTATGAAAACAGTTCCGATTCCCGAATTGTAACCGTAAAAAAGTTTTTTTGTGATGTAATTACAAATTTACAGTTTTCCTATATGTATACTATAAGACCTTGCTTTATCCCAAATTTTAGGATTCTGGGTCAACGGACTTCCCGTTGACCCAGAATCCTAAAATTTACCTATAAATTTTGATTCCTTTCAGTGTTGAAATGTACGTTTTTTGGGACATAAACGGCCGTATCTTTTTTTCCGCTAACTTATGTTTGATTTTTTCACAGCTTCAAGGGACCGCAGACTTGAGTATACGGTTTTAATTCCAACTCGATGCCTCCACGCGTTTCTGAGATAAAGGGTCTTGACAGACAGACCGACCTACATACAGAAAGACACACAGACAGACGGACGGACAACAAAGTGATCCTATAAGGTTTTTCCTTTTGGGGTACGGAACCCTAAAAACGATAAAAAAGTACTTACAAAAACAAAACTCTCTGTTTGGGCAATAATTGCTTTGACTTACTATATTATTTATCACATAAATGTCACTAATTAAAAAAATATATCTTCACACAAATACATTAAAAAATGGTTGGGAACAAAGTTTTTGTTTTTAAGTATGATTGGCGAAAAATGCCTCTTATCAACCCTCCTCCTTTGGCACACGGGTAAACCACGTCCTCGAATAGCACATAGGAATTTATCCCGGAACAATTTTCTACAACCACACGGGTGAAGCTACTGGCAACAGTGAGTTTTGGCAACAATTATAACAAAAGGAAGCTTCGATTTTGGGCGACATACTTACTTGTTACTGTTGTTATAGATAGCAGCATCCGATACATACTGCACGCTACGGCGTCGCTCGGCGGTATACCTGTCTCGCTCTATCAGTATCTCTCTCTCCCTCTCCTCTCGTTCCTTCTCTTTCTCTTCTCGCTCCCGACGTTCTCTTTCTGCTTGCTGTTTGGCTTCTTGCTTCTTTTTGGCTTGCTGGAAACCACAACAAAATACAGATAATTAAAACATTTTTAGCATTTTGTATTACTTGAGGACCCATTCTTCTTCTTAGCGTATCGATGGCAGAACTAGTTAAATTCCTTGTTGTCCAGTTTTCGGCCACGGCAGTGCCGTCCGCTGATGCTGTCATTAGGTCCCTACGTGAACAGGTAACAGGGCACGTGATGCAGGAACGAAGGTGGGACATGGTCTGCGGAGAGACGCCGCACAAACAAACACTGAAGATCAGAACCGTCCGAGAACCACAATCTATGGAGATTGTCTTTGCTGCGCCCAACTTGGGTGTGGAGACTGTTTAGAGTTTTCCAGGTGGGCCATGGCAAGTCGTGTCCAGGAGAGAGGCTCTCCGAAGGCTCGACAAAAATCATCAGGAGGTTTAAACTTCTCCCGCCAGATGTCGCATCTCTCCGAGGTGATGTTACCTTTTGATCGGCTCACACTTGCAACAAAACTTTTACGACTTTTAGGATCCATTGTATCTATACTCCATTCGAAATAAAAGCAGATATTTTGACTTTTATTGCGTTATGGCACGACAAATAGCGGCTGCAGTAAATAGTTGCTATTGTAACCACTTTTTTGCTTTTAATGCCATCCTTATGCCCACGGAATAGAAGTCAAAATCGGTTGAACGGACAGTGAAAAAAGCTTTGTTTAAATGTCTTATCATATTTCGAATGCAGTTTAATAGACTTTCTACAACAATGGAGGACCTTGGAAACAGAGCTGAAAAGTCCCGTGTCATCACGAGTCAGTCAAGAGTTAAGTTACTTCTAGGCAAGCGTGCTCCATGATAATAGTCAAGTGAGAAACTACAAAAAAATAAATTAGATGATATCACTTCGTGTATTTCCTGTACTACTGTTATGTACGACGTTTTACAACCCAAAACTTGTAATTTGTACAATACCTGACCTAAACATAGGTACCCTATAGTCTTCAGCTGCCGTATCTTCCTCGGTGCGCTGCGTCTATTGCGGATCCAATACGCCTCTTGAATACTTATGTAACCCTAGTACCTAGCAAAACCAATACCTGATCTAAACATTCCGTTTATTGCTGCTGATGTATCGTCCAGAGCATTATTACGTCCTAGTCACTCATATTCTCAGAGGTCGAGAAACGCATCGTTCCTTTCCGCGCCTCGCTCGCCCGACACTAGATGGTAAATAGTCCAATACTTACGTCTCTTAAACACCTATTGTGTAACTTACCCAACATGGTCTAAATATTCCCTGTATTTTTATTGCTGCTGACGTATCGTCCAGAGCATATTATTAATGTCACTCGTATTTGTTGAACTCATCGCTCCTTCCCGCGCTCGGCCCGCACTACATGGTTGTTGTTGCAATCACGTCTCTCGTACACCTGTGTAGCCCTAGTACCCAACACGTCATATAACAGTACCTGGTCTAAATATTCCCTGTACTGTTGCTGCCGTATCTTCCTCAGTGTGTTGCGTCTCCTTTCATACTCGCCGAGGCCGAGGAATGCGTCGCCCCCTCCCGCGCCCCTCTCTCCCCGTATCAAAGGGTTGTTGGGGGAGTATTCGCCCGCCTTCAACATTACGGGGAGACCTATGTAACGCTGGAAGAGAAGAAATTGAAGAGTTTAATTTGGTGATTCCTTTAGTGCGATTATTTCGCTGAAATACGTAATTTGCTATAGCGGCCAAAAGCCCGGACCCGAGCAGTTGCCCGATGGATTTTGCGATGCAGGATTTCGTAATTTAGTTCTAATGTGGCGCCATAGATGTCGATACACCGGTTTAACACGCTAATATTAAGTCACAAAAAATATAATGTTAAAAGTAGGTGTATCGTGTCTTCTATCTATGGTACTTAAAGGTTCAAGCATCTTATCGAACTTTATCAACCAAAGTTCGATCGATATATTTAGTCTTAGACCCATTTAGCGTGCGGTGAGGAAGTTTCATAGCAATGGAACTTTATCACAGCACGCTAGGAATAGACACGATTCGCAATATTTCTTTATTTCCAAGATACAATAAAACCGAAGTTATCTTCCTAACCTTTAACCCAAACATATTTTTTTAGGTAGGAATTCATCTAATGAGTTCTCCTATGTTCCTTCTTTGCCTTGCGTTCTTGCAGTTCAGTTTGCTTTGCGTTGAGTTTTGTTGCGAGTTTTCCTTTCAGAAGCGAACCGTAGGGGCCCAGCAGGACCGATGGTCCTGCTGGGCCCCTACGGTTTTACTGACATCTAATTGAGGCGCGCGTGAAACATTACGCGCCGTCGGGCTCGATCAGGACGGTTACCGGACGACCGGAAACCCAATCATACTGGGATCAGCTGCCAGTCTAACCTAATGTAACTGAGTACCAGCATTTTACACAGACCAACTGCCTATTTGATCTCCACTGCTGTTGTCTGGGTAATAAGAGATTATTATGTCAATGGGTTTTTTTTTTTGGTGGGAAAATCATCTTATGACATTCCCCGCCCTTGGGCCGGGCGGGAGATAGTGTCAGACTTTTACTGACTAAAAAGCCACTCCTGTTCCTTCGTTGCCTTTCGTACCAGGGCCGAGTCTTCCTTTCAGAATCAGACCCTTGGCCCCAGTAGGTTTCGACCCTGCTAGGCCCCTACAGTTGCTGTCATCTCCCTGAGGCGCGCGTGGAATAGCACGCACCGTCGACGACTTGGGCTCGGTCCGGACGGTTACCGGACGGTCGGACGGATTTCAATGGGGTAATACAATATCCCTTGACGGGACTGGGAGTAAAATTTTCTGGCTTCTGTAAAAACTGATGAAGATCCACAAATGATAGACAACTTTTTTTTAAGGTGGGGGATATCATCCAATGACTTCTTACGCTCTGGTTGGAGCGAAAGGGCATGTCAGGCATTTACTGACTAATACCACACCTGTGTCCTTCAGTTACCCTTTGAATTCTAAGACCACGGGTTTGCTTTTCAAAAAATTTCCGGGCCCTTAACGGGCATCGACCCTGCTCTACGGTTTGCTGACATCACTTTGAGGAGCGCGTGGAACACTACGCGCTGTCGATGACTTGAGCTCGGTCCGGTCGATCACCGGACGTGCTGACGGCAAACTACCCATTGATTGGGACTAACCGCTTAACGTGTTTTCCGAGATACGGAGAAGGCTCTTAACATATAACGAACTAGCTTCTGCCAGCGGCTTCGCCCGCGTGAAAGCAGAACATAATATTATTTATGTACATAGCCTATATCACTCGGTACTAAAGTAGCATTCTACTTGTGCGAAAGAGAACCCCGGGGGTCCTGGAACGAAGGCAAAAAAGTTACATAGAAGTGGGTTTTAGTCAATAAAAGCCTGACATGCCCTACCCCTCCACTCTAGAGCGAGGATTTTCATTGGATGATTTCTGTGTGTGCACGCAGTGATTGAACGATTGGCCGCTACGCTGCGTGTGGCAGGTTCGATTCCTTCATGAAACAAATATTTGTATGGCGTACACATAGTTGTTCTGGGTCTGGGTGTCTTGTGTATGTGAGTTTGCATGATTGTGAGCGCATCCACAACATAGGAGTAATTATTTAGCATGTGGATAAAATTTTAAAAAAAATCTAGCTACGAGATTCTCAATACATAAAGGACCATATAAAGTCTTTTTTTGTGTTGTGTGATGTGTGGTGTCACGAGAATGGATAAAGTGAGAAATGAGTATATTAGGGGAAGTTTGAAAGTAGCGCCAGTGACTGAAAAATTGAAAGGGAATCGTTTGTTTTGGTATGGTCATGTGAAGAGGAGGGATGAAGCGCATGTTACTAAAAGAGTTATGAGTTTACATGTGGATGGATGGAGAGGGAGACCAGAGAAAAGATGGACGGATTGTGTGAAGTGTGATATGAAGGAAAAGGAAGTTAGTGATGGCATGACGACTGACAGGGCAGCATGGAAGAAAAAAACATGTTGCGCCGACCCCAAATAACACGGGACAAGGGCAGGAAGATGAAGATGATGATGAATCTGCAATCAGTTTCACCACTTTTAACAGGTGTGTTGGAGTTTGGATTCATGGCGGGATAAGCGTGGCTCCAGTGAGATATCTACCCAATCAGTTGCCAAGTCCATTTCTGCAATAGGACTATGCTATTTATTTATTTAGTACATGGAGGACTTACAGCTAATAAAACCAGACAAAAAAAGGAAACCATAATCATTAGAAAGCTAATTACAAGTCCTCACGTATAGACATTATATTACACGTACATTAAAAATGGTGTGAGCATAAAAACAAAAAAGCTTTGCATTTTAGTTATGTCTTTCCTTTTTAACCGACTTCAAAAAGGAGGAGGTTATATGTTCGGTTGAATGTATGTTTTTTTTTGTATGTTCACCGATTTCTCGGTCAATTGTGGACCGATTAATTTTTTTTTTTTGTTTGAAAGGTTATGCTTCCGAGTTCCATAGAAATATTGTTATGATCTGATCATGAGCTTCGAAAATATGGAACAGAACTCCTCATAGGATCACAGCAGAACCGTCGTAACAAGTAAAATTGCTTTGTTTATACGTGTAGTCGATGACTGACTGAAAGTAGAGGGGGAATATATGGAACTGATCTGATGATGAAGCCTGAAGTTAGGCACCGGAACTCTGTCATAAATTAATGTAATCTAACCGTGTTTGGGATTATTAGAATTTTCATGAGATGCACTCTGGCTATATGGTATTTAAGTTTGGCTGAGGGGTACTTTTAGTGGTGGTACCATAACTAAAAAGTGTAAAATAAAAAACAAATAATTTCATATTACTAAAGTCATATTAATGCCAATAAAATCGCGGACAACACAGAATAAACACATGCTAGACAGAAAGTCTACACAGACGTTAAACAGTGGTTTTACGCCCGTTTTCAATAAGCTATCTATCTACAGTTGCAGCTACTAAAGATAAAGAAATCTATCCTTTTGTCCTTACTTGCTTTCCTATAACCTACCGACGGATAGCATTTCCTACCAAAGCTGTCAATCTATCGTCGGGAGGTCGGATAGACCACTAGAGATAGGACCGCTCATACAATTCGTCCTTACCTGCATTTCAATATAAGTTTGAAGTTACTCTCCGATAGGCGGAGCTAACTCTAGTAACGTCATCTGCGTATCCGTCATTATCGGCCGGTACAACGGGGATAAGCGTTTGAAAATTAATATTTGTTGTGTTGTACGAGTGTTTGTTTTCTTGTCAAAATGGAATATTTAAGCAGTGATGACAGTGATTTGGAATTATTTCAAAGGATAATAGATTATGATGAAGAGAGTGACAGTGATACCGATAACATACCGTTACAGAAGGAATGTGAATTATTTATCTAAACTAAATGACTACGAATTTGCTTATAGATTTAGACTAAATAAAGTGGCTGTGACTCAGTTAATTCATCTAATACAACCATACTGTGTTACATCTAAAAGGTAGGTAAGGTTAATTAAATAATTTAGATGGATTTTTATATTTCTTTGCCTAATATCACGCATTTTTACAGGAATCATGGGATATCCCCTCTTCATCAGATACTTCTGGCTCTACGATTTTATGCATTGGGTACTATGCTGGTGTCTGTTGCAGATTTCATTGGAGTGTCTATAGCATCGGCTAGTCGTATTGTTTCTGATGTGTCTAGAGCCCTAGCAAGATTGTACCCAGATTTTGTTAAACGTCAGAATTACTCTCAACAGGAGTTTTATTATATTGCTGGATTCCCTAGAGTACATGGTGCCATAGATGGCACTCATATATTAATACAATCACCAAGTAAGTAACTCACTAGATATTTTTTTATTTCTATTTAGACATGGTACAAAAATATATTATATGAACTGTCCTCTGTGGTTTCAAACATGGTAACAAATGGTAATACAGTACACAAACAAACTCTTCAGCTATAGGATATTAGTACACCTACACTTAATTAACTATTTTTTTTACAGATTCCAACATAGGAGAGGAATTCAGAAATAGAAAAGGTTTCTTTTCTATCAACGTGCAAGTTGTGTGTAATGCCTCATTGGTGTTTCAAAATGTTGTTGCTCGATGGCCAGGATCCACTCATGATGCAATTATATTTAACCATTCTGATTTAAAAAGTTTGTTATTTAATTGATTATTATTCTGTCAATGTAACGCTGTATGTATAAAAATCTAATGCATTTAAATAATCTTAATAGATGATTGTGAACAAGGTGTACTTGGAAATCGCTGGTTGCTTGGTGACAGCGGATACCCTTGTAAGCCCTATCTCTTGACACCGTTACTGAACCCAAGTACTCCGTCAGAGCAACGATATAATGAAGCACATATAAAAACAAGAAATACTGTAGAAAGGTTAATTGTTTATATGTTTGGTACAAGTAGTGTAAAATTATATAACATTATTAATTATACGTAATATTTTATTACAGATGCATTGGAGTTTGGAAGAGAAGATTCCCTATACTGTCATTAAAAAGTAGGCTAAAACTAATGAATATGCAAGCAGTTATCATAGCAACGGCAGTGTTGCATAATATTGCCAGAAATATGAATTTGGAAGAAATAGAACCAGAAGTATCAGTTCCAGACATGTCTCAGGAAAATGATATAATTTTTCATGAAAATTCTCCTGCACAATTCACATCAGAACGGCTATTACTAATAAATAATTACTTTCAAACATAAATAAAACACAATTAATTTTTTTTATGCCTTTTTATTTTATATCACTACACTAAATACACCTAATGCAAATAAACCCTAAGTTCAATTTCTATTTTATATCACTACAACCATTGGATGATTTACCAACTCAAAAAAAACATTATTCGCAAAATACCATTCTTCATTATTACACCTAATTTAACATGCAAACTAACACTAAGTTTAATTCTATTTTATATCACTATTTCCTATCTTATATTTCACTTAAATTAACATGCAAACTTAATTAATTAATTTTTTTAATCGTTCATTTTCTAACCTAGCATTTTCTAATTCTAACTTAAGTTTAGCTATCACCAACTCCTTTTCTTCATCTTCTCTGGCCAGCCTTTGCTTTTTAGCGATCAGGTACTCTGCTAAAGCATTTTCCCTATTTATACGGGATCTAGAGAGCTCTTCTTGTGTTTTATGTTTCCGCTTTGCTGTAAAATAAACAGAGTTACTAAATATTCCTACTATTTCATGGTAATATGCACCAATACTAAAATACATTAAGTAAAAGGTTATTAAACTAATTGCATAAATAGGAAAACTAAGTTTTAGTAAACTTGTTAGTTAAATTTCTGTAACAGTTACACATATTATGTTTACAAAAATTTCATATTCTACTATAAACCAAAATTATAAGTAACTGCAAACCAATAATAACTTTAGTTTTAATCTAAGAAAAAGCAGTACCCATAAAACATTAATAATGAAAAATTACAGCCACCCACCTAATGTACCACTTCCGCTAGCTCTACTAAAAAAAAAGTTTTTCTGTTTTGAGGGAGGTGTCCCAAGGATTTGGATTTCATTCAATACCTCCCCCTCATCAGTACCACCACAAATACCATCACCATGTTCATCACCTGTTTCTTCATTCCTATTTATTAAACTAACACTAGATCCCTCAACCTCAACATTCAATGATTCACCCATAACCAATAAAGATTGATTTTGGAAAGAGGCATCTCCACCAAACTCCACCGAAAAACCTTGACATGTGCTGCCTAACAATGAAGCCACTTTATCCAAGACTTCATCAGGTGGAAAATAGTCTTTGCCTCCTCCGGTCTGCAAAAAAGAACAAAATTAAGTAAAAATGTTGGTGCTATAGTTACGAATCATTCACTGATAATCTTAACTTACCTTATTAAGACTACTCCTCATATTTGCACAGCGTTTGCGAGCAGACTTCTTTAGGTTGTCCCATTTTAAACGAAGTTGTGCTGGAGTTCGTGGGAAACTTGAAATAGACGAATTGAAGCTATTTGCTAACGTTTGCCAAGCCTGATCTTTCAATTTGTTGTTGGTGGCATTCGTGGCTTTGTTATTTATAACAGTATTTGCCGCTACAAGTTGTACAAGTAGCATCGTCTCATCTTTTGTCATGGGTGCTGCTTTTACTGACTGAAAAAAAAAAAATCTGTGAAGGCCGGAACGCGTTATGCTATATAGATACTTAAATATCAACAATACATTATACTTACAGTGTTCATTTTATTTCACTTTTAGGATACTTTACACTTTTAAAAACGTAAACCTGTACAATATACAACGTAAACGGAGGAACTATACACTCGATACCAAAAACGAAAAGAGCGCGAATATGTAGGTGACATGCGCGTCGGCGCCGATAGTCTGTCATTGTCAAAACGTTTCGTTTTAGATTTCAGTTTTACTAAAAAGACGATAAACAAAGCGAAAAATAAATAAAATGTTTCAATTTTTCATTTTTTTAAATTACATTTATGCTGTTAACAAGTTGAGTACGTTTATTATTGATAAATAAATAAATAATATTTCATTTTGACCGTGACAGTTTTTAGTGGTTAGAATAGAACGAAACGTTTGGACAGGCTGGGATAGATGAGAGGGAAAAAGCTATCTGTCGTTGGTTGAAGATAGATAGCACCTATCTTTGATTGTGAAACGCAGACTATGGATAGATAGAATCCTACAGTTTATCGGAGATAGCTATCTATCTATGAACTTCGGTAGATTATTGAGAACGGGCGTTAGTAAAACAACAAGTTTAACCCGACACACGTGTTGGTGACAATGAATGAAAACCCGTAACGTTTCGGTGGAATGACACCAAACCAGTCTGGTGTAGTTAGTGATTTCACGACTTATCAGGTTACACTGGTAGACGACCTTTACGTAGTAAGCGAGGGTATTGCTCTACATAAGAATAATTACCATATCCTTAACTTATTCAAAATGGTAGCCTAGAAAAAGGTGAGGAATTAGCTTAGTTGGTTATGTGAGGTTTAGTCGCAATAGTAGATATGCAGATTTTTTTTTATGGTGGGAAATCATCCAGTTACATCTGCGGCCCTTGGGCGAGAGGGCGTGTCAGACTTTTACTAACTAAAACTCATTCCTGTTCCTTCTTTGTCTTCGTTCCAAGGCCCCGGGGTTCTCATTCGCATCACTCATGGTTCCAGTAGGTTTCGGCCTACTGTTGCTGACATCTCCTTGAGGCGCGCGTGGAACACAACGCGTCGGCGACTTGGGCTCGGTCCGGACGACGAGCTACCCATTGCTCGCCGTCCGCATACCCGCGCCTACGGTGGCCGGAAATCAGTATCGGAATATTATAAATACGATGTTTGACCACTATCTCACCTGATAGTAATCGAAGATGTGGCCGAAGCGACGATGGAACACGCTTGCCTAGAACTAACCTATTCACTCTCGACTTTTATAACCTTTGATAACTATTTTTTATTATAGGCATTATTTTCAGGCTTGCGTTTGACCACTATCTCACCTGATGGTAAGCGATGATGTGGGCGACGATGGAGCACGCTTGCTGATAATTAATGCTATTCACTCTTGACTTAAAGACCCCTTGGTTGTAGCTATCAAGAAACACCAACTCCTGCAAGGAATTCCGCTCCTTAGCTGTACGCACAATGAATGTATTCCCAACGCTTTTAACAGACAAATTACAAAATCACATTCAACAAAACAATTTGTCAGCCAACACGTCAAAGCAATAAAAATCTGTACAAAAACGAAACTCTTGTGTCAACAGCATACAAGTGGCGGTTGTAAAACCCGGGCTAATTGAGGCGTGAGCATCGAGCATTAATCAGAGGTAGCGAGACTAACAGCTCTATTAATTGAACGACACATTATGTGCATATGCGAGTGGGGCAAAAACAGACACGCGATTTGCGACTGTATATGGCAGTGGGATGTGGGAAGACCGTGATGGCACTGTGGCTAAGATTTTTACGGAGAATAATAAGATTTTTTTTGCTAAAATCTAATGTACGTCTATCTATCTATTTATGTTTGGTTTCCGCACTTAGTCCTATATGGACTATTGTACACGTACAATGTATAATAATACGTGTAATGTACACGTGGCCATAACCTTAGGTGGGCTTATTCCAACCAACCCACCTATCTCCAAAAACAGATAGATAAAGCCTTTTAGGTTTTTCAGGACATAAATAAGGGAGTTCGGGGATCCTAAGGTTCGTGTGCGTATTTCAGTGACACCTGTGCAGTCTAGGAGCACATGTGCAATTGTCTCCTCCCCCTCCAAACATGCTCTGCACAGGGGACTGTCTGTGATGCCTATTGTGTGGAGGTGCTAATGTACCTAATAAAGAAATCAAATTGTTTGCATGTTAGGGTAATCTTTGAGTTATCAGTCACCTGGAACGCAAAAGGCAACTGAAAGTCGGGAAAGTCTTAGTCAGTTAGTCTGACGCAGAACGAGAGATTTTGATGAATTCCCAACTTTATAAAAAAGTCGAATCAATCTTTATAGTTGCCTTATTTGTATGGCTATAGTCCGATTATAGTGATGGATAGCCATATCGCTAATACCTACTTTTACCGTGAATATATGCCACTGCAGCGATGTCTCGACAAGATAACACCAGTAATTAATTTCATTTCTTCTTATTTTATTCAGTTGCACTTGAGTTTGTTAGTAAATGATGTCCTACTGCAGACGACTGCTGGACAAGGACAAAGACCTCATCTAAGCGTCACCACATCGACCGGTCGTGTGCGTCTACGCAAATAACCGATTCCCGGTGTTTTCAGCAGGTCCTGTCCTTCTACGAGTACAATTGAGGGCTTCCAATACCAACGTGTTCACTCAGTGTCGAACCTTTCCGGCAGAAATACTTTATATTGCAATACTAACACAGCTTTATATGGATAAGGAATGACACAAAAAGGACTAACAAAAAAATTGCAAGCTAATATAAATTGCTTCCTCTTGGTTTGAATACAATAGGTAGGTAGCTACATTTATTGCTTAGAGATGATCTAACAAGGCAGATCGTTTCCACATGAAGGAACTCGCAGTTACTGACTACATAATCGTCTAGAAAACTGCACGTTGAGATTGGGCCGTAAAAGTTAATCGTAATGACCAACTGCAGTACTTTAATAAAAGCTTGCTTGTACAGTTTTTAATTATATCTAAGGCCGCTATCCCACTGGCGTTTTACGAGCGTTGACGCTTCTCCAGCGTCTGCGACAACGTTGCACAGACGGTTTTCTAGTGGCAAGCGTTACATCCGCTGAAAGCAACGTTACCGACGCACACATGCTGCGATTTGAGATATACGCAAGAAACTCGCCACGTTAACGTCGCGTCTGCGCAACGTAGTCGCTGCGCAGACGTTGGAGAAGCGCCAACGCTAGCAAAAGGCCAGTGGGATAGCGGTCTAAAGGGTATATAATATGTAACTGTAAATCTAGGTACACAATTTTTCGTTTCTCTAAAGTTCATCCAAAGGTTTTTATTTTAGTTCAAGATCGCTTCCCCTTCACTCTTTTTTTGAGGTGGGATATCATCAACCCCTCTCTGGGTTGAGCGAGAGATGTTTGACTTTCACGAACTAAAACCCTGGGGGCCCTGGGACGAAGGCAATGAAGGAACAGGAGTGGGTTTTTAGTCAGTAAGTCTGACACATTCTCCCGAGATGTCATTGGATGATCCAACTCAATTTTTGAGGCGCGTTTTCATGAAAGAGATCGCTTTGACGAATGCCACGTAGGAAGACATTTGAATAATGTTATTTCCAAAAAGTAATTTTGCCCGTTTCTTCAGTAACTGTTTTTTTTTTAAGTTAACGCGTTTGCAAATATACTAGCGGTCCCGATAGATGTCCTGTCTGATGAAAGCTGGCTTTTCATTAAAAAAAAATGAGAACCGCATTGCAGCGCCACTTTCTGGGTCCATTGTGTTTCCAAACCGTCCAAAGACCCACTTAAATATACCCACAAAGTTTCATCCAAATCGATCAAACCGTTTAGGAGAATATAGGTGACCAACACATAACCCACGTTCAGTAGAATCTAAATATATATAAAATCGAAATACCACTCACTGATTAATCACAAAATCTCAGAAACTATAACAACTGCAAACTTAAAATTTGGCAGGTAGCTTCCTATAGGGTGTAGACATCCGCTAAGAATTTTACGAAACTCCACCCCTAAGGGGATACAACGGGAGTTGGAAGTTTGTATAGAGAAATCGACTTTTAAGCGGGTGAAGCCGCTGGCAGAAGCTAGTGATATATATAAAGATTTGTTATTTTTTTATGCATTTTCTAACCTGAGTTTTTTTCGGAGACACCCAGTATTATGAAGATAAGTTATTTGGTACTTCAGCACAGTGAAAGTTAGACAGTGCGTTGCATCGATTAAAATAATCATTTTACGTCGATGATAACATGTGTTATCGTTTGTAAATTGCACTCGCTGACGTAGAAAGTTCACAGTTACAAATTACTGTACTTCAACTGTTTATTCCGACTGCTAGTTTCTGACTTATAACCTAAAATTGGACATTTAAAAGATTTTTTACCACAGCTGCCGGAATACCAGAAGAAATTGAATAAACAAGATTTATAAAGAGTCAAGTGTGTGTTTAGTTTAACTATATTTTACAGTCTATAAAGACTAAGATTCAATCTATCCTTCCTCATCATCTTCCTACCCTTGTCCTATTTTGCTTGAGGTCAGCTTAACACGTTTTTTTCTTCAATACTATCTTGTCAACCGTCACGCTATCACTGACTACCTTTTCTTTTATATCACTTCTCACGCAATACAACCATATTTTCTTTGGCCTCAATCTCCCTCCATGTACTGTGTAGTATATACTCACTACTCTTTTATTAACTATCATTTCATCCATCCTCTTTACTTGACCATACCAAGACAAACGATTCCCTTTCAATCAATTTAAATTAAAAACTTCCTATAATATACTCATTTCTCACTTCGTCCGGCTCGTCACATCACAGGTGCATATCAACATTTTTACATTCAATATATCTTTACTATCTTTTTTCGCCGCTTAAACTTACCCACAGACTTTCAGAGTTCCCGGGCTAAACGCCCTGCACGTTAGACAACAGAACCGCACAATCCAAAAATTATCACACTAAACCAAATAATTTAGTACGAAATTCTCCTAGCAATAAAACTTCACGTCTTTTTCCCCGTTTCGTTGTACCTTGAGACCGTCCTTGGGTTACGAGAACTCCATCAGAACCGAACTTGCTCCACCGGAGTCGTTCGCGAAACTAAAACAAGCGGGACACGCAAAGCGCCGAGTCGCCGACCCATTTCGATGGCACACAGGGCGGGCTAACAACTCCAACGAACTGTGTAGGGATGGGCAACTTATAGTTTTTTTAGCCAATGTTTTTTTGGGTTAAAAGAGTCGTAAATTGTAAAAGAAAGAGAAGTTTTGTAGATGCTAGGCTAACAGCTGAGAACTACGCAATAAGGCTTTTAAAAAGTAGATTGCCAGAGTAACGAAATAATATTTTGAACTTGGTTGACACACGGCCGTGTCAGGACATAATTCAAACAAAATAAAGATGTCTGATTAAATAAATTAGAAGCCTTTGCGGAGCATTAGCACTCAAGGATCAAAAGTAAAGGTAGTATCAAGTTTTAGTTGTGCACTTTTGTATACTGTGTTATTTAAAATATATCTGAGTGAAAACCCAGAGGTTTAATGCAAAAAAAAAACCAAATTACGGGTTAAATTAGCCTTCGCGCATTGACAACTGCCCTGTAGTTAAATATGTTGTGTGCAATTAAAAACAAATGAAATAAATAAATGAAGAATAGAATAAAAATATATTGTACACCACAAAGTAACACAACTTAAGAATCAGTGAAAGAATTTATGTCACTCGGATTGTAGCTTGCAATGGAATTGCCACACAGGATAAATCGCAGGCCCGCTAGATTACTGTCTACCAATATAACTTCCCGGCTTTATGTGCTCTTCAAAGCAGGGGTTTGTCACACCACCAACTTCTAAACTCCGGGCTGCTACAGAACTCCTAATGCAAAAACTAAATAGACTTATTGCCCGAACTGGCAATCGAATATTTAGCAGACGCGCCTGTGAGCACAACTATCGACTAAAAGAAGGGTAAATCGTAGTTTTGCATGTCTCGCGACCAACATTCAAGCAATTTCGCTGTCATATTTTTTACTGCATCGTAATAAACGGCAGTTTCTTGCAAGTTTGTTTGCTATTTAACTTGGCTGCCTCAATTTGTCAGTCTTATATGAGACCGTCTCAAGGTCAGTGTGTGATGAGTTTGACTTTGTTGACAAGTGTATTAATAGCTTGCAGTCAAATCTAATGGATTAAAGAATTTTGCGCCTTTAAGCTTGACATCATATCAAACAACTTCACTTTGTCTTGTTGACATGTTTAAGCAAATAAAGAGATGGAGAGATAATCTAGGCGCGTACTAGGAGGACTTGTTTAAGACGGCGAAGGAGAAAAATGTCTGAAAGGACTTGGGAGAGACCTAGCAGTGGGAAAGAAATGGCTAGAAAAAAAATATTTAAGCAATGCCACAAAATTTATAAGTACACAAAGGCTCACCTTATTCCGTCTATACTGTCATTGCGGATCAGAATTTTCGGTGGTCAGAGTTTTCGTCTTGGTCTGACAAAAAGAATGCATGACCAAATTAAATTATGACGAAACACCGATACCGTAATCGTCAACTGCTTATTAGGTTCACGCCGATTCTGGAGTAGACTTCCGACTGTCCGTCACAACTGCGGGTCCAATTTGGATTCAACAAAGGCCGAGTCAAGAAAGGTACCTTTTATTTATTTTGTAGTATCCACGTATTACGTTCACTAATTAGTCGAAATATAAAAACAATGGGTACAACACTATCACGAAGTTTGCACTGGTAATGGGTTTCGCTAGAAAATGAGAATAAATTGAAACACGTTGGTCGTAAAACAACGCTCTTTCTGAAGTTTACTACCAATATATTACGGTCTGAATACTACACATACGGGAATTCTAAATTCCTAAATAACTTATACTAACGAAGTTATATTTTCGTCTACGCACGGTGTTCATTCCTTGGCTACGACCTCAAGATATGCATAAAACGTAATTGCGTTTTTATTTGTCGGAATTGGAGCAATACCCAATAACCAGTGACAGGTCTACTAAACCCCTGGGACTAAATGTCGCCATGTCAAATATGACAAAACACGTTTATAAACCCTTAGGACCACTATTGTAACGGAAAGGTAGGTACATTGTCTAACATATAAATAGAGGTTACGTTTCCATGTATTTTTTCTTATGGAAACAATTAGACGCTTATCGGTATAATGATTGGGATAAGAATCATAAGATTATAGAGCAAAGTCTTAACACGCGAAACAATTAAAAGAACTACAAGGAAATTGTTGAGTCTAAACAAACCGTATGTTTTGTAAACCCTGGGGTAGATTGGGTATCCAAGGTTAACCGATTAGGGTTTGAAGAAGGAAGGTATATAGACCTTTATAGCTTTCCACATTGTTTTACGATATGTCTCGGTTCCGTGCGTCCCTCATCATCATCCGATTTTAACGCCATCGTCATCCCGACACGATTTTGGACTACTCCGGTTTCTTTGGCCCAATCTAAGCCACCAAAATTCATCGGCCAAAGTTCCGATTTAGTCTGAATGAGACAGCTTCTTCAGCGGGAATCCGATGAACACGAGACGCACAGGACTGTTCATTGTGGCGACACTTGGGGGAGGCCTATGTCCAACAGTTTAGTCTTCGTCAGAATTATTAAGTTCTCTTAACGATTTGATATTTTTCATAGTATTTATTAGTTTATAATTTTAGCATATATATGTATTTTATAATTATAAATAACTTATTTTTTATTTTATTTTTTCTGTTTGAAGTATCTGTTATTTATTTATTGTGCAAACCTACCACAGTATTGTTTTTTTAACCCAAAGGTCGACTGGTAGAAAATGCCTTGTTGCATTAAATCCGCCTATTACCACTACTGTACATTAAGTTTGAATAAATAAATAAACAGTGGACGTCTTTCGAATGAAATGATGATGAATGATGAGATAGCTTCTTTAGTTCAAAACCTTGCCCATCCGAATACTAACTTTTAATAGTTCAAATGCATAGTCTAAATCGAGAGTTTATCCAATTTGTTGTCACATGCATATGCAATTAGTTGACCAGCCATTACCGAGGTACTGGTGCATATATAAACGGTGTTACACACTTGAAACTCACTTCCCTTTCCTCAAAACTTTTTATCACAATAGTTGTTCGTGTTATTTTGCATACATAACGATCTTGTTGGTACTGCTTCAAAGTCTCGTTTAAGAATGCTAAGGATGATTGATGAGCAGTCTCACAGCCTGTTTATATGTATAGTTTAACTGAATTACAGCTCATTAATCAAACTTAATGTTCTGCGTGGTTAACCGATGAACTGTAGATATTCATTTAGGGCACATTTTTTCCTCTAAAGGATGCATATGGATCTGTTACGGAAGACAACATTGCAAATAGCCCGATTAGGCTCAACTGCAACTTCTTGGAAATATTCAGAAATGTGCCACAAGTCAGTGGTTGCTCAAACGGATAAACTATGGATCTAGATTAGAAAATACGTTCCATTTTATCCCAATGTTTTATTAATTTTCTACCACTACGCAGGCGAAATCACTGAAAAAGGCTGGAATCAATTTTCTGCAGAATTTACATCAGTTTTTTAAAGGTGAAGCACCGCAAACAAGTCCGCATATCAAAGAACAAACAAAATAACATTACTTGGCAAAAATAGGATAACTGCCAGTCTACATTACTTACCGGTTACTTTAAAAATAATACAGACGGTATTTTGGCGCATCGCTTGACAATATAATACGAGGCGTGGTGGATCACGCAACGGGGCGCGACCGAGGCGGGGTCGACATTAGCCGAAACATTAGCAAATTAGGTTCGTTATTACTAGGCAATGAATATTTTTTTGTGTCACGAATCTTCCTTATTTTTATGATTGCCTGGTACTACTGCGGTTGATCTGTATTGCTTTCGTGACAGTAAGCTATATTTTGAGAAATGAAGAGGTCACATGAAGAGGTATTTTGATGGTTTCCTAATATATATCGTGGTCTAGAAACTTCCGATGTTTAGGAATAAATTGAAAGTATATCAACTTGTCCCATATTCACACGTATATGCCTCGGTTTAGCTTGAAAATGCAAGGGTTATTTCGTCGTAATTTCGTTTGGCACAAAATCAAATACAATTTTAAGAATTTCCAATTAAAATAATTGGCTGCAGAAGGCTCTGCACTGTATTGGAAGCCTTGACCGACATTCTAACTTTTGGGATGCTTGGAAAAATTACGATTCCCCACCTGATTAAAAGAGGTAGAAATAGGGTTAAGGCTAAATCGAGGCCTATTTGAATCAATCGTATTTATACACTAAAATTGCAGGAATTGGTGCAATCTGGCATCGATAAAATATTACAACATTTTATGCTTACTTAGATAACATTACATTAAATCGCAAGTTGTTGTAAAACTTGTTAACTTTTTCATTTCAGTCAAGGTTATTACCAAAGTTTATTAAAACTTTTCCTAGTCTCGCGAACAATCAAGATACGATCAGATTATTTAGATTCAGAATGATCAAACTTTGCAAAATAGATCAAGGCATACCCTATGCCCTTATACCTATGTATTTTTGAAAAGTGTCTCAATTCAATCTGGGCAATAAGGGCTAATGGCTAATAACATAAAAAAAAACACTTTTTTTTATTCATTCTATAAGTGCCTTACAATTGCACTGAAATTTTTCATTTTATATTTTCGCGCTTAATTTGACGAAAACGCTGGAAGCCATATTGCTTTGTGGTTATGACGTCAGTTGGTCATTGTAAACAAATGCACTGACATTAAAAAATAAAGTAACATAGAGACGTCAGTTCATAAGTTGACAGTTGGCACTTTTTTCAGTTTATGCGTGCTCCATCGTCGCTTACCATCAGGTGAAATGGTGGTCAAAAACCTAATATCATGGCGACTACTGTTTCGTTTATTAAAAAACGTGATAACTTTATTTTATGTTTATTTTTTTTATTTTATAAACTAAAATGAACTTTTACCGACTGCTAATATGGTTAAGTTATCTTTACTGTTTACTTTCGATTTTTACTTATCTTTATATAAAAGGAGATTCGAAACTGACTGACTGACATATCAACGCACAGCTGCTAGGACTAGGAGCGTGAAATTTTGCACAAAACTTCCTTTTATGACGTAGGCGAGCAGGTTTTTCTAAAATTCGCCACCTAAGAGTATGAAGTAGGGGGTCCAAAGTTTGTATGGATAAACCTACTTTCACGCGGGCAAAGCCGCTGGCAGAAGTTAGTACACAATAAAATTCTCAATAAAAATAATCAAAAAACTACATCCTCTATAAGTCAGTTAGACTATTTGGAGCTTCTATTTATAGTTAGTTAAGTGGTAACACGAAGGATGATCTGCATAACAGTTCGCATCCATTGAATAATGTGCAGTTAGTGGCAATTGCATAATTCGAGTAGAAGGAAATGTGGACAGATCGCGCTTGATCAAATGTGTAGGTTGGTTGGGTGCCATAACTAGCTCTTGAGAGGTAATCGTCATCCTAATACAATGAAAATAGAAACTTTAATAAAACATCTGGCTTTCTAATTAGGACTGTAATTTAATATACATAATAATAATTTGGAATCATTATTGTAATAATTTGGAAATCTTATTATTCCTCGCAATCTCGCATCGTGAGGAAGTTCTTGTGTTTGGGGAGCCACGGACAACTTTTTTTATTACCGGCGGACTACTACTTAAATATTTTAAAATGTTAAAAATATGTAAATAAGATGAATAAACGAAATAATAAGGTATTTATTAACAAAAAAAAAAAACTATACAATCAAGAAGAAAATAATCAGAAAACTTATTAGAAGTAGGCAGTAGAAGTAGTAGGTAGTAGTAGGATCCTATAAGGATTCCGCTTTTTCCATTAGAGGTACGGAACCCTAAAAAAGTGTTTCGCCGACCCCAAATAAGAGGGCAGGAAGATAATGACTCTGTAACCAAACCGTTGTATAGAAACCAAACTCAATAAGTCATGCTATGCATTGTAAGTTTGTATGTTGTTTGTAAGTAAACGTCATACGCGTATAAGATCGATATTGGCTACCTACCTGCAACGTTTCAGGATTAAGTCTAGCAGTAGCTTTTTTTTTGAGGTATGAAATCACGTCTCACGCTTTAGGGTGGAGCGAGAGGGCGTGTCAACTGTAAGACTTCTACTGACTAAAACCCACTTATGTCTTTCAGTTATCTTTTGCGTTCCAAGAATTTCTGACAGAAATTCGACGTGGCTAACGGTCATCGGCCCTGCTCAAATTGACATCTCTTTGAGGCGCGCATTGAATACTACGTGTCGTCGACTACTTGGACACGTTCCTTGCCGGACAGCGAGCTACGCGTTGCTCGTCGTCTGAAAACCCGCGCCTGCGGTGACCGGGGATCGCCTTGCGACTCCCGACGCCCGTGGCGTCTTTTGTCGCGGCGACTGGGTCGTGAGGCCTCGCATGTCTGTTTCCTCACGGTTGCGGCCATCTGCTTCACAGAAGGTGGCGACCGCATTCTGTCTCGCTGCGGACCATGGACCAGCCTTCCTAGCCAAGTTACAATTGTTTCGTTCGCGCCGAACGCCTCGAGTAGGCCACGCCTCCGATTCCTTTGTTCTGACCACGTGACTGAGCGTTGAGATGACGTCAGAACAAAAGAATCAGTGGCGTAGCCTACTCGAGGTGTTCGGCGCGAACGATACGATTGTAACTTGGCTCGGGGGCTAGGACCCAGCGCGAGAGGTCGGCGCCATCGATTAAGTACGAGTGTATGTAAATAACACAATATCACGATCACAAAATAAGACGGCAAATAGACGATTTACCCGAAGCTAATTCCCAAACTAATAATGTACTTCGATAGTAGGGCAAGGTTGAATAAATATGAAACTGAAACCTTCCATAAATATGTTACAAAATTAACAACAAAGAAACAAAATATGCCAGTCAACCCAACTCATGCTGACGAGCGAAAATACAATTGTGCTGATCAAAGCTTTCAGGAAATTACCGATAATACAGCGTAGACCCGGCACTTAGATTAATAATAGCGTGAATAGCCACTATTAGCACTTCTTTATGTTAAAACATCATTTATTTAAACACTTAGAACATTGCATTGTTAACACCGATCCAGAAAGTCACCAGACCAGTAAAGAATTCGACCCGAAATTGCAACAATACTTCATTCGAAATAATTGCGTAGTGTACTTACATCATGATTCATGTATGGGAAGCACACGGATTGCAGAAAAACTCAAACACATTGTTGTATTTACAAGGACATCATGATATTCATGATGCGTGATGAGATGACGGACAGTACGATTTTATAGCAAAAACATGCTAGCTATCGCGGAGGTTGGTCGAACTGTGTTCGGGTATTAAATTGTCTGACTCCTACGCGCGTCTGTGAGCCTGGTACATTGAGTGCTAAATTCATTGTTCTAAATTCGCCCTTCACAGACGCGTTAACCCCTTTCGCCCTGATATGACCTTTTTAACCGACTTCAAAAAAGAGAGCTTCTCAATCCGGTGGTATTTTTTTAAAATGTTTATTACTTCAGAACTCCGTCGTTTATGGACCGATTTGCAAAATTTTTATTGCCCCTAAAAGTCTTCCAGAGACTGGCCATATTTTTTTCTAAATCCAGTTCTGATGATGGAATCCATGAGTAATCAAGGAAACTCCTCAAATATTATAGGCAACCCATATAATGATTTTAGTATTTTAATCGAGAACTTAATAAGCATTTACAGTCAAAAAGTAACATTTGATTAAGCGTAAAAAGTTTTTTTTTGTAGATTAAATAAATCCCCTCTAGACATCTTGTAGTATTTATAACAACATAGTAGGTATATTGAATACTCTAACATATAGTTAAATAATAATGAACTCACCTATTCTGTCTCCTGTAATCATATTATCGACATAAATATCAAGTGTCAGTAACATTTGAAATTACACTAGGTATTTACTTTAACAATGTTCCACCTCATCGGAAAATATAACCTTTCGAACCGAAATACGTATTTCAACAAGTACTATGTGTACATCTACCTTTTGTCTGTCAGTTCATAAAGTAAATATAAAAGTATTGATCATTAATGTCCAAATAACATTACTTATTCACTAATGCGGGTCATTTGCGTAAGTGATGGTAATGTTTGTCTTTGTATAGAATAGGTTATTATAATACATTAAGGCTTTAAAAATAAATCAAGTAATTGTTACACAAGAATGGTCTTTCTCCCTGTTGGAATAATGACATGATTGCTTCGCAAATTGTAGACTGAAGGACAGAGTAATTGCACCAGTAAATTGGTAATGGGCTTCACTTTTCTTCCTTTTCTAGTGAATTATGCAATCACATGAAGGCAGTCGAACTGAGCAAGCGAGTCTCTGGAAATGCAATACAAGAAGTTTGCTAGAAAAATAAAATGAAGCCTATCCTAGACCCACGCGCAACTAAAGGAACACGGGTAGGATTTAGTTAGTAAAAGACTGACACTCCCTCGAGTTCCACCTCGAGCGAAAGAAGTCAACTTATTAACGACCCTCAAAAACAAAAGACCTATCCTAGACTTTGAACAGAACCGAATTTGATTGTAAAAGTAGGGAGCAAATATCATAAGAGATGTGTTCTGAACCGATTCATTTGAAAAAAAAAAACCTAGAATTTGATGACATATCCGGAAAATATTGACAGGTATGCGAAACAGAGTGTAAAGTGCCACAAATCTATTGAAAAGGGAGGATCTTCTGAGCAGAAGGGTTGTAAAGTTGTGTCTAATCCGGGCAACTGTCCGATACTTAATTAATTTCAGACTATAATACCTATATGTTCTAAGGGCGCAGATAACGCTGATAACCGGTGGAGGATATTGTAATTTAGTAGTACATGCTGCGCCGACTCTAAATAAAATGGGAAGAGAAGAAAAGGATGATGACAATGAGCATAGCATAATCAGGCTTTGAATGGGCCGTAATCCACCACGCGGCCCCAGTGATGGTTAGTGACAGTGGTTAGCACAAAGTAATGTGCCTGGCTGGGTTTGAACCCTCGACCTACAACTCATAAGTCGGTGCCATCACCACTCGGCCACCACTGCTCTCAAAAATGAGCAGATCCGAATAAAAGTACCTAAAACCTCACAATTTTGCTCATTTTGTTTGTTGGTAGAGGAATCAACACCGCCATGGTTATTCAGCCGATAACCGTACCTACACTACAGGACATAAGTCACCCCCCTCACGCATCACAAAGTCTTGTTCAGTGCTTCCCATTTATTTCCTCCATTCAGAGCGGACACTCAAGGGAATTAGTACCTACTGAGCCAACAATCATGACCTCGTTTCCTTGTGAAGATGTAGTCTAGATATCTGTAGAAGCTTTACAATTAGGTATGCTCGTTTTATCTGTGCACTTTATTAAATCAGAGCGGTGTTTAGAGGCAATTCGTATCAATGTGACGATGTAGGCGTCCATCTAGTTGATAGCTCCTTAGTTGATATGGCATTGGCCCTGACGCCCTGTCACTCATTTTAAACACTGCACTTTGATTAGATCATCATTGTGTTTGTTTTGTAGTTACGTTGGATCTGTTTAAAAGATAAAGGCCGAGTTGAGATTGTAGAGAATTCCAGAGGTTATTTAACCTTCATTTAAGATTACAAATCTGTTTAGATTTATAATCTTTAGAAATGTAACCCACCAAAACATAATTCTGATAATGGGAGCCAAGTCCAATATGATGTCGGGCCCTGGTACAGACCATGGTCCGGAGCAAGGAGGCATGCCTGGAGGTCGCGTCCATCTGCGAAACAGTAATGCTAACGAATGAGGCAGCCGCAAGCGTTAGGGGAAAGGGCTTCCTCACGTCCCAGCCGCTGGCAACCCGATCCGATTTCCAGCCAGCGTAGGCGTGGGCTTGCGGACGACGTGCAATGTGTAGCTCATTGTCCAGAACGAACACGAGTTTCCACGCGCGAAACCAAGAGATGTCAGCAAAACCGTAAGCTTACTGAGGCCATGGGTTCGCTTCCGAAAGAGAAACCCGGGGTCCTGGAAAACCCGGGGTCTGAATGGGTCCCAAATTCTGTAGTTGGTCTGGAATTTATCAAGAAGAACTTATAACTAATATTTTGAACAATAGAACCTTTCATTATAAAAAACAATAACTTGCATAAAACATAAAGACGTTATTGATTAGCCAAATATAAGATGACTATTATGTAAAAACTAGCAAAGTCAAATGTTGAGCATATAAGTTAGAGGAATTATATCGATAACAGGAAACCAATCGGAGATCTTGTAAACAATTATCAAATATGTATAAGTAGGAAGTAAGTTTATATTAGAATGTATTTTTCTATTACATCTATATATAGATAAAAGAAAGTCGTGTTAGTTACACTGTTTATAACTCAAGAACGGTTGAACCGATTTGGCTGAAAATTGGTGGGGAGGTAGCTTAGAACCAGGAGACGGACATAGACATACTTTTTAACGAGTAGGGTAGAGTAGGGTAGAGTAGGGTAATTTTTTTTTTTTACTAAATCCCGCTTTTGGGCAGAACAACGTCTGCCGGGACCGCTAGTATAGTAATATAATTGTTACAATTGTTCAGAATGATATCAGACTGCCGAGACGGCGTTGCCAGGTGCAGTTTTATTATCGGTTTTCTAAGTTTTACTTTTCCTGCCCAAAAACTGGCTTATCGGCAGACAAAAAATTGAGACAACGATTGCAGCGCCATATACAAGGTTCAATTTTATTTTCAGACTATCCGGGGACCCACTCAAATAAATAAACACCAAATTTCATCAACATCGGTCGAGCCGTTTAAGAGGAGTTAGGTGACAAACACGTACGGAACAATTATATGAATTATGAACAAAAAAAAATATTTTTATATTTAGGACCAATTTAAATAAAAATGTTTCACCAGTAGAAAGCTACTCTATCACTAATTGAATTTTTCTAGTCACGCGGGTGAAACCACTAGTAAGAAGCTAGTAGGTAAATAATATAATTGGAATTATAATATAATTGAATTTACTACAATTTTGCATGCCTAATTTGGTAAAACACAATTAACTGAGCATTCACATGACATCCGGAAATGTATAATTTATTGTATTGTGTTCTGCATTAAAGATTTGACATTGTCTTTGGAAAGTACCTATAAAAAAGTCAAAAAGAAACTTTTCATTATGGAACTTATTCTCCTGCTTGCTCTTATAATTTTGAAGGGCGCTAATTTAGTTACCAAATAAAATTGATTGATTGGAAAATTGTTCAATTTCTACTTAGAAAATCAATGTTTTTTGGATTTTTCCTCGAACATCCAAGACCTAAACTGCTAACTGAAATATTGAACATTTTTTTTATTAATTTAAATTATAAATATCGTGGCCCGATCTTAGAATTGATCACTTCATGATATAGCCAACTAAATCGTGCCAAATCGTTTAAACGTCAACGTTTGATAATATATCAATTCTCGTTTGGCTATATCATTGATTTAGGATTTCTATGATAATAAAAGGTCTTAAGAAAGTAGGCCAAACGAGAATTGACATATCATCAAACTTTAACGTTTAAAACGATCTGGCCAATTTTACTTGGCCATACCATGAAGTGATCAATTTCTAAGATCTGGCCATGTTGTCCAGTGCACTATCGGTTTAACACGATTAGCTCCTTAAAGGGATTTGAAAAGTCCGTTTGACGTGTAACCGAACTCAAAATTCAAAACCACAATGAGATGTTCTAGTAAGATCTTGGACCCACGATTTAAAAGGTTCCTACTCATTCTGGCAAAACGGCATTCCATTTCTTAGGGAAATATAGGTTAGGACACTTACACACCCACGTTACCCCTATGAGCTTATGACAAGCGGTACTTAACTGAAAATAATGCCTACCATACAGACTTTTTGTAGCCCCAATAAACTGTTTTATAGTAACATTTTTTTTGCCATTTTATGGTATACATAAAAAAGATAACGGCAAAATTCGCAATAACGCTAATTTGGAACTCAATATAATGGATTTCGGACTAGGGTTGCCAATAAGTTGCCATCCGTCTGGGTTTCTCCGGATTTGTCCTAGTCTAAAAGGCGTCCGGACAATGTCTAATTTGTAGGCCGGGTACAAATGTTCAAGCCATAGGACGCCGCGGCCGCCGGACGTCAGCGCAACTTACGCTAGACTTGTTGAAAAAAAAAATATCGATTTTGATCCGATATATCGATACAAAATATTCAATACCGAAATTTTTAAGTATCAAAAGCGATTTTATTTTTTCAAAATTAATTTATTAGCAGATTAATATTAATCTATTGGCAGATTATTTAACGGGATTCAAAGCCATACAAAATAGGAACGAACGGAAAAAATAACTATATTGTCTATGACTAGTATGTTTTTAGTAAGTTTTGGTTGGCTGGTTTGTCTGAAATAATAAATTGGTCTTCAAAATATTAGAATATTGTTTAGTATAATTAAGATTCTCAATTCTCTTTCGCTCAACCCATGGCTCCAGTAGGTTTGCTGATATCTCCTTAAAGCGCGCGTGGAACACTACCTTCACGCCGTCGACGACTTGAGCTCGGTCCGGAAAGTTACCGGACGGTCGGACGGCGAGCTACCTATTATACTCTATATACTCGCATTCCGCAAGCCCGCGCGGCTGGGTATCGGGATCCCGGCCGCTGGGGCGTGAAGGCCGTTCCCTCGGGCGTGCGACCGCCTCCTCGCTCCGGATCATGACCTGTACAAGGGCCCGGCGCGTGAGATCGCTGCCTCCGATCACCCCCACGAGGATATGTCGGTGATCTGCACAGGCGGGGCACACCTCCACGTAGGCGGGGTACGACTACACACACGAGGACACGGAGACAGTGTCCTCCTTCTTTTAAGATGTTATTCAACTTTTAAAGGGGTGAAAACGGGGAAATTTGTTTATATGCAAAATTTTATTCTTTGTACCTATATACCTACTCGAAACTCCGCATTAAATAGTAACCCAAATAAATAAATAAAAAATCATTGGGTAAGTATTTGTTTTTCAAAACTACGCCTTTAAATCGATTTAGGGGTTGTTAAAGATTGTATGGCGGAACCCTCAAAAGCTTCCATATAAGTCAAAACTTTTATTTAACTAACCCGTATCTTCGCATGGATCTATTTAAAGAGGCTACGCCACGATTCGCTGAGGCCACGAGTCCATGACAATATCAATTAATTTATAATGAAATTAGAGGAACAATGGACGATTAATAACTGTCCAATCAAGTAGCACACGATATTACGAGCATATTTCGTTAAATATGTCTTCACAATATGGCATCATCTTTTTAGAGATTTTAAACATACTTTTTTTTAAAACGTGGTCGTTCACAATAGGCCTCATCAGAAGGTTTCGGAGTTTCGTTGCGTGATAAAATCAGGATTAAACATATCAGAATGAGAACCAAAGTTACCAACATAGCCCGAAGAATCACCAGGGCACACTCTGATTCAGTCAGAAAAGCATCGGGAATGGATGATTTGTTTATGGTTCCAAATTCAAATTGTCGTTTTTTTTTTTGTTGTTGGATGTTGACTTGACTGGCCTGTTGGTCTAATGGTTTGTGACCCTGACTGCTATGCCGGAGGTCGTGGGTTCGATTCCCACCCAGGACAAATGTTTGTGTGATGAGCACGATCATTTGTTCTGTGTCTGGGTGTAATTTATCTATAATATGTATGTATTAAGAAATATATAAGTATGTTTATCAGTTGTCTAGTACCCATAACACAAGCTCTGCTTAGCTTGGGACTAGACGGCGTTGTGTGACAGTTGTGGAATATAAAAAAAAAAAAAAAATGTTGGATTGTTTTCTGTCTTTTTAGTTATATCATATCTAGTGTGTATTGCGAATTTCATAATGGACAAAAACATCGAACAAAGAGTTTGTCTTAAATTTTTGCATCGCCAATGGAAATTCGTGTTCGGAGTCACTAAAAATGTTACAGAAGGCACGTGAATCGTCTTTATCAAAAACACTTGCTTATGAGTGGTAGAAGCGGTCGAGATGTGATAGAAGATTTGCATCGCTCTGGTAGGCCATCAACGTCTTCAACTGAAGTTAACATGGCAAAAGTGAAGGAAATAGTGACTGAAAATACTCATTCAACTTTCAGAGAGATAGCCGCCGAACTTTCTGTATCTCACGAGTCGATCCGTCCCTTTTTTAACTAATCATTTGGGTATGGAACATGGTACTGCTCGGCTAGTCCCAAAAGACCTGAATTTTCTCCTAAAACTCAATCGCATGAGAGTCGCTGACATGTTAGAACGAGTCAATTCCGACCCAACGTTCATGAAACGCATTGTTACTGGTGACGAGACGTGGATTTACGAGTTTGACATGCAAACTAGTCAACAAGCTTCGGAGTGGCGCCTTCCAACTGAACCGAAACCGAAAAAACCACGCCAAAGTCGATCAAAAGTCAAAGGAGAATTCGCGGCGAGAACTGAACTCAATTCCGGAGACAGCATTTAAAAAATGTTTTGATGATTGGATTATTCGTTGGCGTAAGTGTATCGTTTCTGAAGGACCATACTTTGAAGGTGATAAAATAAATTTGGATGAATAACAAACATTTTGTGTATTATTGATCTTTTCCCGGTACTTTCTTGACAGAGTAGTAGCGCGTAGAACAGACGGTCGATGGGGTCGAAAGTTCCAGTTCGAAAGGTCAGTTAGGCCTCCTGCAAGGTGGACCGATGACCGTGTGAGGGTCGTGAGAATCCGATGGATGCAAGAAACACAGGGCCGATCATTGTGGCGACACTTAGGGGAGGCCTACGTCCAGAAGCGGACGTCTTTCAGCTGAAATGATGAGGATGACTTTTTTTATGCAAAACATCAATAAACACAGTAAAGGACAGAGCGAACGGCAATATATATCTTACTGACGTGGTACCATAACTTACTTACGTACCTTATCCAAATAGACCCTTTTTGACATTGTCATGTCTAGCTGTGCGCGTAAAGGTATCTTGATACTTTGTGCACTATATTGACAAAATTTCTTGTTATAAGACAGTAAGCACGCAAAATAGCATCAATTAACAAAAATAAATTGCTTACAATTTCAAACGTCCACACCGTCACTATAAAATGCTTATGAGAATTTCTTACACTCAAGTAATTATACATTGCGTATCTACTAACTGTTATTTCATGCACGAAATGCCGTAATAGGTAGGTACCGAGGGCATAATTAATTCTGCATAATTAACTTGCTGTAAAAGTTGATGGTTTCAACTGTTAGAATCGTTCAGCACGGTTTCCCGCGAAGCGGTGAGCCTCCTTGCCGGCCTACTACCACGGGATCTAGAGGCAACGATTTGCGCATGGAGATGCAACGCCAGGGCGAATCTCCGCTGCCACGACAAGTCGCGGCATGGCGGGCAGAGTTCCGGCGGGATCTCATGTTGGAATGGCGACAGCACCGCAACAGTGCTGAGCACGCCATAATTATGGCGGTAAGTCTTCTGTTTGAGGCGCAGGTCCTCACCGGACATAATCGGTATGGATATGGAAGAAACGCCTGAGTGTTACCATTGTGTGGACCACGGTGAAGCACACGGTGGAGGTGTGTCCCGCTTGGGCGGAGCGCCGCCGTGTCATCGTGAGGGTGACCGGCGGTAACGACCACTCGACCTCCTCAAAAACTGTTAGAATCGTTTGGACGAGCAAAGGAGTAAACGATGCCAGAGCCCATAGCTGCTCTACAACCTAGGAGTTTTTAAGTTAATATTGAAGAGGTAACTTCTAGGCAAGCGTGCCGTCGTCGACCACATCATCACTTACTATCTAGTGAGTTTAGTGGTCAAGTGCGAGCCGTATCAATAACAAAAAATAAAACAGTTTGAAAACTCAGCTTCCTAGTTCTGCCCAACTGCTTGGGTCGGCGTATTCTTATTATTGCACATAAACCAGACATTTAGATCCAAAAAAAAAAAGCAAAAGTATAGCTGATGAGCAAAGGTAAGCTTAACCCAGAATTCGGGTTTTCTTATATTATAGCAAACCAAATTCAGTGAAATATAAATTTTAAATATGTACACAACTTAAAAATAATAATATAATACTCTAATTACGTTCTAACCAATGCGTATTTATATAATTCTTTACACATAAAAGGAAAAACTGACTGTAACTGAAAGAGTGTAAATGTTTTTACGAAAATATTCTCGCAAACAAAGTCGCGGGAAAAGTGCTAGTTTTTGTGTATAGAGTGATGCCATCTGGTTTCCGCGGAAATATAATAAGGGCATGCTGATTAAATCAGACTTTTCGGCTTCCGATTGTCGTTACTTTTTCAACAACCGGAACCGATTACGACGTTGTAGCTCCAAAATAGACTGGTCTCAATGCACTAACGAGTTTCATTTTAAATACAAATCGACAGAAAAATCATTAACGAGTCTCCTTCGTTTCCTAACAAAAGGCTTATCATCACTAGGATTTCCTGCCCAGGCTGCCCCCTATTCCACACGCGAATCGTCCATACTTAGGTCGTTACAGATTTGAATTAAAATGTAGAACAGGACCCCTACCATAACATGTTAAAATATCAGGCTTGGGAGCGGGAAAGAGAGATGGAGCTTTGTAACACCCTATGTAGCAGCATCCCTTTAACAGTTCCGATCGTGTGTAGCCAGTACTGCAGCCACATATGGGCTGGTGCTGCGAAATGCCACCTGTCAGCTTTGGACTCGGTGGAAAGGCGTGCGAAGAGGCTAATTGGCGATCCAGATTTGGTTAAATCCAATCTTCAAAGCCTTAAGCACAGGCGAAAGGTATAAGGTATAGGCCTTTCGGTGTTTTACAGATAGCATTTTGGAGAGTGTGCGCGGGAATTGCATGAGTTGATTCCGCCATCTCATTTCTACCATCGGTAAACCGGACGTACGTACGTCGGATATCCACCCTTACGTTGTTGAAACCTCTACGGTCAGGACTAAGCGTTTCGCCTCGTCGTTTATACCGCGTAAATCAAAGGACTGGAACAATTTGCCTGCTGAGGTCTTCCCATCCGTTTATAATTTGGGTGTCTTCAAAACTAGAGTGAATAGGCTCTTAATAAACTAGTCCGCCTCACCATCAACGATTGCATCACTGCTTAACATCAGGTGGGATCGCAGTTAAGCACTAGTTTATATAAAATTTTAAAAAAAGAAAGTTCAATTTAGGTCGTTAAATGGATCACGGAAAGAGCTCGTGGTAGCTTAGGATGCTTAACCTTCAAATACGGAAATGGATTATGGTTGCTGTTAGTGCATCACGTCATGGTCCAAAGATATTGTAAAAAAGGACCTTCCTATTACAGACAAAAGGTTAGGTTAGCGTCACTAATGTTCTTTCTGCGAGAAATTATACAAAAGGAGGGACCGATAAGGTAGACCGATGACCTAGTAAGGGTCGCGAGAATTCGATGGATGCGAAATTCACTGGACCGGTCTTCATAAAGGGAGGCTTATGTCCAGCAGTAGACATCTTTCGGCTGAAATGATGATGATGACAGAAGGCTGCTGGAAAAGGAAAGGGAAACTGCAAGTTCTCTTCCGCACCATACCAGGCACACGGGGCGTCGTAGAAGGGCGGATAACACCCTCTTCAAGCCCCCCAAAAAACTCCAGGGTCTACAAATTAGGAGACATCCGACGCCACTTTAATCTGGACTCGAGATGGTGGCGCATAGTGTTTCCACACGCGCCTCTCTTAGACATATTCGGCAGTCAACACCAAACTCCCCACTAAAGGACGAGACCCTCAGGCAGCACTAGTCCGGGACAGCGGAAGTCACACGGCACGCAAAGCCTCCGCGAGTGAGCGAAGGCATCACCCTCATGGACCCGTGAAGATATCTACCCCGAAAAAAAAAGGGTTTTTTATTATGGATAGGCTCGCGTTTGACCTCTATCTCATCGGGTGGTGAGTGATGATGCGGCCGACGATGGAACACGCTTGCCTAGATACTTCTACAGGTTACTATCTATTCACAGATTGCTAATGAAAACCGAAATATAGAGTTGATTGATCAGTACAGTGTATTATGAGCCAACTTCACTCTCTTTTACATGCGAAATTTGCCTGCAGAAATCCTAAGTAAATGCTGTATTGTCTTCTACCATCACTGATTCGATTCGGATTCCCGCGGTCCTCACCAGGTCATCGGTACATCTTGTGAGAGGCCTTATAACGCGTCTTCCGGTACGCGGTCGACGCTTCAGAACCTTTCAGCCCCATCGACCATCTGTTCTGCAAGGAAAGTGACCTGCCTCACGTAGACAAGACACTCAGACCTGGAACGACTATCTGTGGGCTTTACAAATATTTGTTCCATGCGGAAATCGAACCCGTGACACGCGGCGCATCAACCAGTTATTGAAACACTGCGCCAATGAGGATCAATCACATAATAGCAAATCCGATTTTTACTACATACATCGTATGTGTCACTGTGTAATTATTTACTGAGCATTTAATTTTTTAAAGTATTAAAATCCGTGGATTTATTAAGTTTTTCTAAACGGCTACTTGGAAACGCGTGCTCTCGCTGGACTCTTTGCGATGACGTCATCTGTCATGATCCGTGCGACGAACGGCTGGATCGTATTCATTCGCCGGTCGAAACTGATCATGACAGATGACGTCACAGCGAATCACTTCATTCTCAGGCGCGTTTCTGGAACTAATACACTAAAATTGCTGTATCTTCGTCATTTTTGGTCCGATTTAAATAATTTCTTCACAGTATTTATTTTTGTTTTTGACGCTATAAGTCTGCATACTTCACAAAAATCATGACTGATCCTCATTATGCCGTCATTGCCTATGAAGTTGCCATTTTGTTACAAGATTTCAATAGCACTTACCCTGATATATCTCTCTAGATCTGGTGGTATTCTGTCATCAAGTTCTTGGTATGTTGTCCCTGGAAGCTCCTTTTCTTCCTGATCTTCTGTACAGTCATTGTGATCACTTAAGACTTCGTTCTCAGAAAAGCTCACTTGTTTTCTAAGGATATTTGATGGCGCTGTGGTTTGTTTGACATTTTTTTCAAGGTCCTGAAACAATTGAAAAATGTAAAAAACAATGCATAAAAAAAAAATAATTGACGGTTAGCGCAGTGGTTAAGCGATTGACTGCTGAGCTGCGTAGTAATAATGTATTTGTATGGCCTACAGTTACAAGTCTACAGTCCTACAAGGTGGTAACGGTTGCGGGATTCCGATGAATGCGAGACGCACAGGACCGTTCATTGTGGCGACATTTGGGGGAGGCCTATGTTCAGCAGTGGGCGTCTTTCGGCTGAAATGATGATGTTGATGATGATGGCCTACAGTTAAGTGTTTGGGGTTTAGGTGTCTTGTGTACGCAAGTTTACATGTTTGTAAAGGCATCCACAATACATGAGTTATTCTTAGTGTAGGGCAATTTTTTTTAGAGTTCCATACCCCAAGGGTAAAATAGAACCCTATTACTAAAACTACGCTGTCCGTCTATTTGTCTGTCTGTCTGTCCGTCTAGCAACTGCCTGTATTTCATGAACCTAATAGCTAGACAGTTAAAAATTTCACTAATGATGTATTCCTGTTGCCGTAATAACAACAAATACTAAAAACAGAATAAAATAAATATTTAAGTGGGGCTCCTCATCACACGATTTTTTTGCCATTTTTTGCTACGGCGCTACGGAACCATTTGTGCGCGAGTCCGACTCGCACTTGGCACTTTTTTTAATTATTTAATCATTTTCCTTTTATTCCAACTAATAAATGTAGGTATTTCTTTTTTTTGTGGAACACTGGGTATTCACTATTCAAGTCATATTGTTACAACATAAAAAAATATTATTAAGGAAACAATTAACCAGTAACAATAAACCAATTAAATTAATTTTAAAATATAATAATGCTTGTAACACTTATTTAATAATCCATTACACAATTCCTTAACAACATATTGGAATAAACTATGCCGTTTACATAATTCTTGAAGATATTAATCAGAAACAGTAAGTAAAGTATGCCAGTTCATAGTTTCATGTTGGACTGACACCAATGAGTAATGTTCTGAAGGAAAGTCTATTGGTTGATGTGCGGTGAGAGCAATGAACTATTATATCCATAATCAATACTCCTTGGCATTTCAATGCAATGAAAAAGTTATGATGTTGCTGGCTGCTTAGAAACATGTGCAGCTGTAGATAAGTTTTTTTTTCTTTGAATTTTTAAATTGTTCTAGTGAGAGTATTACCTATTTCATGTGGATTATTTTCTTTCTTTCTTTGGGTATAAATGAATTAGAAAAAAAATATAATTACTTATATCATATTTATACTTACATAAAGGTCAAATAAATATTTATTAATATATATTTTTTTTACTTTGTCTAATGTTTGTACGGTTTAAGTTTTAATTTATAAGTATTCTGACAGTTGAAAAACACCACACCATAAAAATACCCCAAAAGATACTTACACAATATAATTTAGAAGAAATTATAAATTTAAAATAAATTCATGCTCAAGTAATGCACAACTAACAGAAGAAAATTAATTAAGTTAATTATTCACAGATTTTCCTTTCAAATGTAAGCACATTTAAATAATTTTGTTATTAATAGCCCCAATATAATAATTTTACCAACCTTATGTAACCGAATGTAAATTGTTTAAACTAAACAGATTCCATTAGCAAATATTAGCAGAACAGTGCAAAGAAAACTCACTAAGTAAAGATAAATAACAAACTTTTGAAGTGTACAATAAGTAAACACAAACCTTATGTTTTCCTTATGACTGCGAAACGCCGATTTCAGCCTATTCTCATACAGTTATACTAAAATAACACTTCACTGTATACGAAAACTAAACAAAATAAAAAATATTAGGAGTTAACTATGCTAAAATAATGAAATTTTCACGGAGGAACTGTCTGGCGTTTGGACAGCGTACAGAATCAATACACAGTAACTTATCAACTGAGCTGAGCGTAGAAGAAAATCAATATCACGACCGTGCGGTACCAGGGAAGCAGCCACAGGTGGTGGTGTTTTGTAAACAACTATGCAACTTACATGTTCTTGCGGCGGCGGCGACAGTCCCAACACAGTTTTCTCCCTCTCTATCTCACGCCGTTTCTCTGCAATTAGCTTTTCTATATCAGATGAAGATAGCATTGTACTATTGTGAACGTACGGCGAAAGTTTCACTTTCCGCGGGAAACTTGTTACTCTATTGAACTCAAACACCGGCTGTTGTCGTAGGTAGGTACATGATTAGAAATTTCCGTAACTAATTAACTTGGTGAAAACCAATATTAATGATGAAAATGAAAAAGAACAATATCAAAATAAAAAATCGTTTCACAATTTTAAATTTGATTTTATGACGCTGAAATGACAGTAAATTTTGTTGTTGCTAGCAGTAAAAAAGAGGAAATTAAGATTTTGTATAATATTTGTTTTACCAATAATTATCGTATTATAAATACATCTTTAAAAAAATATTGAATTCATCTTTTTTGTACTTTAAATTTTATTTCTTTGATGTACTTAAAACCTGTAGGAAAAATACACTTTCTGCATCTGCCAATTGGCCAAAGTAAAAAACTTTGACAGCACAGCTGTTTCATGTAAACTTGCCAGTGTATGAACATATGAACAGTACCTCTGGTTAAGGCAATTTTAGAAAAGGTAAAAGTTTCGCTTTGACTCTTGACTGACTGTTATTCAATTAAAGAAGCACAAACAGCAGCACTTAGTAACTCACAATAGTTTTAATTTTGTCAACACAAGAGGTTCAGAGAGAAAGATTCTCAGATTCCTTATGCGCAGTGGAACTGACTCTCCAATGCCCTTTAGGTTACTGGGATGTCATTGAAGCCCCATGGGTGGATTCAGAATTTATTGTGGCCAAGGCGCGCGGCAGGCCTACAACCCTAATAATTCAGTCAAACGTCAGTCAATAAAAAAAATTAAGCTAAATTTCTCGTTCAAAATTGATTTAATTTTATATGTTTTCATGAGTAGAATAACTATTCTGTAGACTGTAAAACAAATTTAATGCTGTTTGCCTCACGACTTTATCTGCATGAACTTTTACTCTGGACCTAACGTTCCGTAAACTTCTTTATTACTGCACCTAACAATTCGATCAATGAGCGAGTACGAGACCGTAATCCGAATCACACTTGGCTGATTTTCGGAAATATTCGTGACTATAATTTTTTTAATGGCGGCTCCATATTAGTGTAGTTAAGTATTTATTATACACGACCGTACACCTTTGTAGTGTGGAATAAAATGGCACGGGGCGTGAATGTGGATGTGTACGCGTGAACGCCGTGCGAAGGGGGCGCGAGCCCTTTGTCGCGAGACAAAATACTAACTCTGATCGGGGAACAGGTGGGAACGCGCGTAGATAGCGCAAAAACCATCCACATTCACGTTCACGCCCCATTACGGAGCTTCACGGCACCAATGTGGAGCCGCCATTACGTTCATTTCACGGTGGGCTTCACGAACGATTGTGGGCATCCCGTGACCACATTCACAAGCACGACTTGTGCCATGAATTCATGGCGAGAATTAGCGCGTGATTTCACGGCACTAATGTGGAGCCGCTATTCGGGGCTAGATTCATGCCTTCAGCCTTTGTCAAGCCTGTTGGAGTTGAAGCTGGGCTATTTTGTTTTGATATAATGGCAATACTTATCAAACAATACAAAAAAAAAATTGACAGTTCGTGATCGGCTGGTAGTGTTTACGTTTTATTCACCTAATCCATATTTTAAGAATATTATAACTATTCGGGGTTGATAAGTGAGTTCACTCCAATAATAATGTCAGACATTTCAATTTAAACTCAATTGGATTATTTATTTTGAATTTTTATTCCAGTTTGAACTTAACCTAAAATCGAATTAAAACGAGGCAAAACTTTTATATAACTAATTAATTATGGACGCAGACTACGAGAAGAAAATATTAGAACTAAAAAGCAAAATCAAGAGCTTTCCGGACTTTCCGAAACCAGGAATTTTATTTTGGTAAGGAATTAATTTTTGTTTACTTTTAGCTGAGACTGATTTATTACTCCACAATTAATTTATAACCAATGTGCAATAAGTCAATTTATTGACCATCCCTAACGTGGTGCGTGAACTCACTATTGAAGAATGAATTAATCATTATGAACCATTGTGTCGTTTTCCTCATTCTGTCATAATTAAGACTTCTCTTTGGCCTTTATTTCCATTGATTATCCTAAAATCTATTTATATACATAAAGTGTTAAAATAGTTTCTACTTATGGCCGCTTTAAATTGCCAACAAAATCATAAACGTGATTTATGGTTTTGTTGACAATTTAAAACGGACATAAGTAGAAACAATGGCAATGTAAAATGAACCCTATTCTTCAGCAAAATTATTTCATATCACAAAAATTCATTGTTTTCTTATATTTCCATTGTATACTCATAATTATCCAGCAGGATGCAAAATTTTCAAAATCACCCGGTCTTTGATCTATGTATACCTATGTTAGTCAGTTAAAAAAAATTGGAAATCTGGAATTTGGTTTGGAGTCTGTGTTTTCTGATAGCTATAATCTAGGGGTCAATAAGTCAAAAGTGAATAGGTTACTTCTAGGCAAACATGCTACATTGTAGACCACATCATCGCTTACCATTTTGTGAGATAGTGATCAAATGCAAGCCTATCTCAGGTTGTATCTTTTTTCGTTAATTTAGAAGTTTGATTGTTTTACAGCTTCAAAGGACCGCAGACCTAAGTATATGGTTTAAATTTTAACTCGATAGCTCTACGCATTTCCGAGATAAAGTGTCTTGACAGACAGACAGACGGACAACAAGTGATCCCATAAGGGTTCCACCCACCAAGGGTTAATAATTTGATCTAATAATATTTTCTAAGCTCATTCTCATTTTACTGAGACAAGGTATCATAGAAAAGGTCTTTTCTTGAGAAGAAGATTCATCATTCAGACTGCCTATCAGACGCTCAAGTATGCTAAATGCTATCAATATAAATAATGATGTGAGTAATCCAAAATCCCTACTGATAAACGCATCAATAAAGTTGTGGTTTTAGGCTTCCCCCACATGAATGCAATGCATCTGCATGGCATAGCCACACAAGGTTACATAAGCCACTGAAGCCACATTAGAACAAAATGCTTTTAATCTTTAATAGCCAAAAATAAAATAGAAACTACTAAGTACTAATTTTGGCATGGACTTTTTTCTATTTCTTCCATTTAGCCTAAAGGACTCATAGGTATTCAGAATCCACGGCGTCGAAGTCATAAATGTCGCTTAAAAAGTCGGCAATCTCGCTCGAAAAGTTGCAAATGCCACTGATAAAGACGCCAATATCACTCGAAAATTCGACAATGTCGCCCGAAAAGACGCCAGTGTCACTTGTAAAGATGCCAATATCACGCATAAAAGTTATTAATGTCACTCGTAAAGATGCCAATGTCACTCGAAAATTCACCAATGTCTCTCGAAATGTCACCAATGTCGCTCGAAAAGTCACCAATGTAATTCGTAAAGCTGCCAATTTCGCTCAAAAAGTTGCCAATGTCACTTGTATAGATGCTAACTTCGCTTGAAAAGTTGCTAATGTCAATCGTAAAGATCCCAATGTCGCACGAAAACTCGCCAATGTCGTTCGAAAAGTCGCCAATGTCGCTCAAAAAGTTACCGTTGTCATTCGGAAAATATGTGTAGGGCCTTTATGTAATGGAATTCTTTGTTTCATCTAAATGCAATCAACGTCATGCATTTTGTTGTTATCATAAATAATGGAGTTTACATGTTATTAAGAGGGTCCTTTTCACTCGCCTATCGTCAACATCGAGTATGGTTTAAAAGCTTGTTGCTTCATCTAACGCAATCCAACACGATGTTTGATGACGAGAGAAGGCAAGTGCCACGGAATTGCTGGGAGTAAAACTCAGCAACTCCTCCTCTTCGGGTCGAGAGCCCTGGCTCATGCGTTCTTAAAAGATTTTGAGTGATTATTATCCCCCCCCCCCAGAATAAGTGGGTCTGACCGAACACTTTTCGGTGAGGGATTTTCCAAAAACAAAGGACCCTCCTGGGGTACTTTGTTTGTATGAGTCACTTCCATTGTTGATGCTAAACACAGCTTTGCTTTTTTTAATGGGGTGGAGTCCCCATTAATATCGTATTCGTTCACTTTCACTGTCATGTCTTATGATCAGACTCGTACTATAAGTGAACGTCCTTCTTACTTTCCAAAGCGACGAGAGTGATTCGCGCATCATTTGAAGACAGCAATAACTGCTGAAGTTCTCAGACAGTGCGCCCCTCGGGAATGTCCGATGTTATGCTCCGCCCCGTGTCCTTAGTCTGGTCTCTCCTTTGAGGCCTTTCGGCATGATCTCAAGATGTTTCAGACACAAGTCCCACCACGACGACAACCTGGAGACACACTCGGTGAAGAAATTTAGATACCTAGTACTTACTACCTCAATTTGCAAGAGGAAAGATCACATTCGCAGAAAGAAAGACCAGATTCGTAGAAGGAAAGACCAGTGATCACCACGCTTGCTCACTCATACATTATTCATTAGCAAGGTAATGCAGTCATTTGAATGAGAAGCTGTCTCTGATAAGCCATTGCGGTAAACACGCATCAGCCATTCATGTGGTTGTATTATGACGAAATCATGTAAAATAATTTATGCGTATCAATCAATTCATTCAGTTTCCTGTGGTTTTCCTTTGTTCTCGTAAACGTCATTATTTACCTAAGTTTTGTGTTTACCAACATAATACGAATTGTTTAATTTCAATAAATTAACTTTAAATTTGTGTCTCTGGCTGTTCGAGATTTTACTATTGTCAAAAACAGTACGTATATATATATAGATGAAAAATCGGAAAAACGGTTAAATCGAATTTTATAAAGCAGTTTTAATTGCATTGCTCATTACTTACTCAAATATAAATTTAAGCTTGAAAGTTTTTTATTGATATAAATCAGTGCTTGACTGCGATCCCACGTTATGGTAAGCAGTGATGCAATCGTTGATGGTAAAGCGCACTAGTTTATTAAGAGCCTATTAATTCTAACCTTAAAGACACCTAAGTTATAATCGGAAAGGAAGACTGCAGCAAGCAAATTGTTCTAGTCCTTCGATGTACGCGGTATAAACAACGATGCGAAATGCTTAATCTAGACCGTCTGTTGGATACTCGCCGTACTTCGGGTTGAATCAAGTCATGTAATTCCCGCACACACTCTCCAAAATGCATCCTGTAAAATGCCGAAAGGCTGGCTACCGTAGGGTAATCTACAAAGCCTGGACTGGAGCATAGGCGTAGGCCTATACTCCAGTCCAGGCTTTGTAGATTGAATTTAACCAAATCTGGATCACTAATTAGCCTCTTCGCACGCCTTTCCACTGAGTCCTAACCTGCTAGATGGCATTTTGCAGCACCAGCCCATATGTGGCTGACACTTAATCGTCCATCGTATAATCGTTTTAACCGAAAGTCGTCTATTGTTGGACATAAATCTCCCCCAAGCTAACATCTACCTACCGATCCTATGCTTATATGTAACCACAACTAAGGGGGTTACCATAACGTTCAAAGTAAGATTGTTTCATTCTTATTTCAGTGTGGGTAAGAGACAGAGCTATACAGGTTGTCTAGTGCCATCTTTTACCCACTCTAGAAATAAGAATGAAACAATCTTACTTTAAACGTGATGGTACAGGTCTAACCCTTTGATTACAGGGACATATTTTCCGCAATCTCCGATGGCCCCACATGCAAGCTGCTCCAAAGCCTGTTAGTACAAACTGTGAAGTCTAAGTTTCCCGAAGTGGAGGCTGTCGTAGGCTTAGAATCCAGAGGGTTCCTCTTCTCTTTCGCTTTGGCTGCTGAGCTAGGTATCGGCTGTCTACCGGTCCGGAAGAAAGGGAAGCTGCCTGGAGAGGTCGTGTCTTATAAATATGAGTTGGAGTACGGGACGGTAAGTTAATGAAACTATTTTTTTTAAGTTTCTCTTAGTGTTATACCATTTTTACCGCTGTTTGAAAACCTTTGTCTATCTTAGGGTTGAGCTGCATTTGTCAGGACTGAATCGTACTTTTTAGGGTTCAAAAGAAAAACGGAACCCTTATAGGATCACTTTGTAGTCGTTCCGTCTGTCTGTCTGTCTGTCAAGACCCTTTATCTCGGGAACGCTTAGAGGTATCGAGTTGAAATTAAAATCATATAGTCAAGTCTTCGGTCCCTTGATGCTGTGAAAAAATCTGACTTCTAAGTTAATGAAAAAAAAAAATACCATCGTTTATGTCTCAAAAACCGTACATTTCGACACTCTCAAGGAAATTCATAGGGTGGTTCCCGTTGACCCAGAATCCTGAAATTTGGCATAAAGCAAGGTCTCATAGGACAGGTATAGGAACAAATCTGAAAACAGTAAATTTGTGGTAAGATCACAGAAAAAAAAAAATTTGCGGTTTTGGAAAAATCTTTGAAACTTCATTCAGGAATTGAACTGCTTACTTAAGTAGGTTTGTACAAAACCAGGGCGCAAGTCCGACTCGCAGTTGCCCAGTTTTTCTTATGCTTCTATCCTTTTCTACCACTTAGAACTGTAATTGACCAAATATTGAAATGACATTCGGTGCTCCAATTGGCCCGTTCCAAGTTTTTAACCAATCAAAGAGCAAAACGCACTATACGTTTTAATGTTTCCGCTGCTGGGTCAGGTTTCCTCTCTAGGAGAGGGAATGAGCCGTAATCCACCATGCAGGCCTAGCGCAAGTTGGTGGATGTCACATGTCTTCGCATTTTTTGTTCTTGGACCTTATCATGTTTTCCTTCACCGTTTTGAGAGCAATGGCGATGGAATAAATTACACAAAGTTATGCGTCTGGCTGGGTTTGAACCCACGACTCGACGTCCGATTCGTAAGTCGGAGCCGTTATCAGGATACCACTGCTCAAAAATATATCTATTTATCTTTTTTAATTCCAGGACATCCTAGAACTTCAGAAGAACACAATCCGTCCAGGTCTAAAGTGCCTCATCGTCGACGACTTGATAGCCACGGGGGGTTCCATAACTGCCGCTACGCAGCTGCTTAAGTCCAGCGGCGCTGACGTCATAGGGTGCCTGCTCGTCATCGAGCTGACGTCACTACAGGGTCGTCATAACATTCCCAAGGGTATTCCAGTACATTCCTTGATTAAGTATGAGTAGTGTATTTTGTAGAAGTTTTTTAAAGAGTCGCTGGTGCAAAGGTACAATTGAAGAGTTAGGTGTGAATTGAATGAGCGCGTTTTTGACGTTCTTTGAAAATTAAGAATTTTCAAAGCCACACCTCTACGGTCCGGACTTAGCGTTTCGCTTCGTCGTTTATACCGCGTACATCGAAGGACTGGGACTGGAACAATTTGCCTACTGCGGTTTTCCCTGGAACAATTTGCCTACTGCGGTTTTCCCTGGAACAATTTACCTGCATCGGTCTTCCCGTCCGATTATAATTTAGGTGTCTCCAAGGCTCATAATAAACTAGTGCGCCTCACCACCAACGACTGCATCATTGCTTACCATCAGGTGGAATCGCAGTCAAGCATTAGTTTATATTATTAAAAAAAAATACTTACTAATTTTTATTCAATCTTTTTCACTTTTTAGACAACCTATTCATTTAAGTTCAATTAAAATCGGGATCTTTAATTTCCAACGATATTTAACTTTCGCGATCAGCGCCGAAAGTTAAATATCTAATAGTGAAATAACCTTTATTTCAGACTATATCCAAAGATCCATAAGAGCACATATTTTTTATATATCTGGTTAGAATTATTATAAACAAAAAATCAATATAACAAGTTTAAAAATCAAAAGGTTCAAAAAATTTAAATAAAAAAAAAACAGTAAAAAATCATATTTATTATGCTGATAGCTTGGTGTTTTTATAATGAGGCGTTTTGTCTATGAACACACGAAAAATCGATTATAGGACAATAAATACCTACCTACATTAATTAACTCTTCAAAACACTTAATGTTTTGTAGGTCTGCAAGGTTTCTTAGTATCACCGCTTGTGGTCGACGAGCAATGGGTAGCTCGCCGTCCGGTAACCGTCCGGACCAAGCCGGAGTTGTTGACGGCGCGTAATGGTCCACGCGCGCCTCAAAAATATGTCAGCAAACCGTAGGGGCCCAGGAGGGCTGAAGCCTGCTGAGGCCATGAGTTGACTTCCTAAAGGAAAACCCGGGGTCCTGGAACGCAAGGGCAAAGAAAGAACATGGATGTGGTTTTAGTCATTGAATGATTCTCTACCTTAGAAAACACGACTGCCATGGCAAAAAAATAAAGTAAACATCAAAAAACAAGATGTTTGTTAATTTATAGAAAAGTGAAGAATGTAGTCACTCGTTGACTAAACACGGAATCTCTATGAGAAAAAACTATGGTCTACAAAACTTTCATCTTAAAATTTTCATCGCAGTCGGGGGACTGCTCTGTAAAATACTTTCTTATAGTATAAGAAGTCCTCAGACTGCATTCCTTTTTTTGGGCAGTCGTGTAAAAAAGGTCATAAAGAAAACTGTTTTAAATTCGCCATACTGGCTTGATGCCATTTTGTAATTATCATGTTATTAGAAGTTATACCTTTGTACTCGCGATTTGTTATACAAACCTAAGTTAAGGTATCCTTAACTAACTAGTGTTACGGCAACACTTTAGCACCATAGTTACATTTAGATGTTAGTACATCTAAATCTTCATTCCTGATGATTTCTTCATCTACGGTCGCCGACATAGCTTGAAGAATCGCCAAACTAAAGTGGCAGTGGGCAGGGCACATTGCTCTTAGAACGGAAGGACGATGGGGCCGAAAGGTTCTAGAGTGGCGACCGTGCACCGGAAAACGCAGCGTTGGAAGGTCTCCCACAAGGTGGACCAACGACCTGGTGAGAGTCGCGGGAATGCGGTGGATGCGAGACGCGCAGGATCGGTATTTGTGACGACACTTGTGGGAGGTCTATGTCCAAGAGTGGACGTCCTTAGGCTGAAATGATGATGATGATTACATCTAAATCTCTATGATGCTAGAGTGTAGTCGGATGTAAAGTGGACTATCACACAATATCAAAATATTGAACTTGGCTCAAATTTTCACACTTATGTTTCTGGTGGGATCTACCTATACTTGAAATCACACCAACCTAAAAAACTGCAAAAACTACTTCATAATATTAATCGTAAGTGACTTTATATTTTGTACCATAATTTCATTTCAATGCATAATTTTGTAAGAATTAGATTGTTTCTGAATTTTCTATGAAGTTGCCAAAAAGTGCTAATCAACATATATTTACTTTGATACATTTTCGACAGAAAGGTATTATTTTCTATTTTATTATTACCAAAGTTTTGGAATCATATTTTTTTATTAATGTTTATTTTACGAGTAATAACAAAAGGCTATGATATTTTTTAAATTGTACAGAAAAGTAGCAAATCCTGTAATTACATAATATATTATAATCTATATTGTACTAAGATATTATCTGTATAGTGTACATATCATCTCACATTTATTTAAGGTGACTGGTAATTAGTGACCGATACTTAAACACATGTTTGTACTCATGATTACAAACAACTTTCGCAAAGAAGCTTTTATATTCTCATTAGTTTTATCACAATAATAAAACAGCTGTTTAAATAAGCGCGCGCCTGCGACCGGCGACCGCACAGCTGTTAGCCGCGTGACGTAGTCGTACCTACAATAGTGATAGAACACTCAAACAACAGTAACACAGCTTGCCAACCCATAGGTGTACGTACCTAATCAGTGAATGTATCTACAAACTAGTGAATATATAGAATGTATCTACAAACTAGTGAGTATATAAAAAAAGTTTCTTTGGAAAAGTTGTTTGTAATCATGAGTACAATCACGTGTTTAAGTATCGGTCACTAATTACCAGTAACCCTATAAAATGTAATGACAATGATATTTATTAAGTATTTGTTTTATAGGAACCGAGACTGCACCTGTGTTTTTTCACACACTTGTACATTGCAATATTCCTTGTGCAATTGGCTGTTACATACAACATACAGCGTATGCTTCCTCTCAAAAGTTTTTATTCCTTTAGTTTTTTTGGTCCTCAAACATAACATACTTTATGGTGAGGTTGTATACAAAGGCTAGCTGACTTTAAAATTGACTTTCAAACCAGCACACCTGAGAGTGATAGAGAGTAAGATCATACATTACGATAGGATCTTAGAGGCGTGAGGAGTTGTACAATACCTTAGCCTATACATACATAAATAAGGCTATATAGGGTGACTGGTAATTAGTGATCGATACTTAAACACGTGATTTCCTCATGATTACAAACAACTTTCCTAAAGAAATTTTTTTATATACTCATGAGACAACGGCCTTATGCGGCTAACAGCTGAGCGATCATAAGCGCGCGCACGCGAATTTCAAACAGCTGTTTTGTTATTGTCATGAAACTAATGAGTCTAATAAAAGGTTTCTTTGGGAAAGTTGTTAGTGATCATGATTACAATCACATGTTTAAGTATCGGTCATTATTTACCAGTCACATTATATATACGTAATTTATTTCAATGAGCCTGGTTATTAATGCATAATAAATATCGAAAAGAAAGAATTTCGTCCTAACCCTTACTGTCGCGCTGCTGGGCAAAGGCCTACCCTTGTCCTTCCAGACATTCTTCTTCCGCGCCGTCTTAAACCAGTCCTGGTGGTACGTGTCTAGATCATCTCGCCACCTTTCTTATTTTATTTGTTTTAATACATCTAGAGAGAGCAGTGATGGCAGAGTGTTAACGGCTCTGACTTAAGAGTTGTAGGTCGCGGGTTCAAACCCAGCCAGGCGCATTACTTTGTGTAATTTATTTCATCACCACTGCTCCCAAAACGGTGAAGGAAAACATCGTGAGAAAACCGGCATGTCCTAGAAACTAAAATTCGAAGACATGTGACATCCACCTATCCGCGCTGGGCCCGCGTGGTGGACGGCCCAATGCCTGAGTCCCAGCAGTGGGAACATTAAAAGGCTGATTATGCCATGCTATTATGCTTTTAAAAGTACTTACGATTTGTCGTGTATATCAACTCACAATAAGTCTACCTATGCTTATGCGAAGTCCCGTCACGTCTTTCCGCATTAAAGTGTTGAAGTCGCAACACGTACGCAGCATGGCAAGGGTTAAGGACGAACATATTTTTATTTCTTTTATAATGTCTGTGTAGCACGAGCGCCTTTTTCCTGTGTAGTAATTTTAATAGTAAAGGTATTTCCTGTATTTGTGTGTTTAATGTGTTAACTTTTTTTGCTACATACTCCAATAAGATAACGACCGATATTGTCCGTTCAACCGATATTGACTTTTATAACGTTGTTGGCATGACAAATGGCAACTGCAGTAAGTAGTTGGTATTGTAACCACTTTTTTGTTTTTAATACCATCCTTATGCCTACGGAATAGAATTCAAATCCGTTGAACGGACAGTAAAACAGTTTTGTTTATATGTCTAATCTTACTTCGAATGGAGTATAGTTACAATATATAATTACAGAATTCATTTTCGTCGGGATTAGATGTTAATCGTTTTTGAATACTGTAGTTAGTTATATTATTAGGTGTACTTTATTATAAGGGCAGCTAATGGTTTTTAATGAGATTAAAACAGCGCTCTTTAGTAAACTTTGAGGGGAAAGCTACGGGCATGTTCTCACTAGATGGCGCTGAACTCAGCATTTTTGGTTTATTTGGTTTTTAGTGTATGAGAGCATTATTAAGACAAAAGAAATTGTATTTGCGAAAATCGAAGATTCCACTTTATTGAACTTGGTCAAGTTATTGTCTCAAAATCCATCTAATTCACTAAGTATACATAAACTAACAACTATAGCTTAAGGAGGTACCTAAAGGCGGATCTTAGCTTAAGTATGGCCATTTTCGGACCCGTAGCAGAATATGTTTCCATAGAAGCGCAGCTGGGTGGAGTGAAGCGAAGAAGAGCAATGAATAATGGCAAATGTTTCCATTGAAGCGGAGAGCGGCAGAGTCGATGAGCTACCCTGCCCGGCGACCGAATCCGTTCTGTCCGGCTCGAGGCCCCGTGTTCATTTGTTTTATTTGAAAGTCCGCTTAGTTCCACTCTGCTTTCCTCACACACTGTTTCAACTAATGCGGAGTGAAAATTTATTTCAAACACTGATTGGTCAATTCACTCCACCCATCTCCTTGTCAGTGGAAATACACTCTTATGGTGAATGCGCCAGGGTAGCCCTTGAAATCCAATTTTCGTACGTATTTCTTATTTGCAGTTCTCATAACTCTCTAACTTAGAAAAGAGGTAAAATGTACCATCTTAATAAAAACTTGACATTTTACCTTGTCTCAAATTAGTATACACGTGAATACATATATGTCATTACTGCAATAGTACATTGTTACCCTAGAGGTGAAAGTAACTTATTTAGCCGAGAAGGAGTTTGACGCCTAAGCGTAGTGAGGGTGCCAATAGTTTGAGGGCTGCCATGGGAAATTTTGCGGGGTACCCTGGTCTATTCACCTTAAGTTTTATATTGGTTTTTTATTTGGTATATTTTACACGAAGTTTCTATTAGCCATTTAATTTTATAAAACTAATTTTTATCAATAGAATAGTGCTCAATTTTGTCTTTGGTTCCTGTTACAATATTATACAAATATTTCTAACGGTTTATAATTATGATATTGATATTAAATGACATTGTAACTGTAAGCATTCCAGGTTGTATGTTATATTTTTTTATTAAAGTTTTATATTTATTTATTTGATGATTGTTTTATTTAAATAAGTTTTACGCTTTATCCATACACATGTGACTGGTTTCCGAATTGAGAATTTAAAATTGTTTCATAGGTTTTCAGGCTAAAGCAGAGTTAATTTAACTAGTTTCTACCATTAGTTTCACCTTCACTAAAATAGAAAATTATTATTCCGGGAAAAGCGAACACGAACGAACGAAGTTAATGTTTATGGATACATTAATTTCTCGTTCACAGCGAACCGACTATACGCTGCTTCGTAGTGCGTTGTCGCTGACTCTCGGTAGCCGATTTTCGTACTACGCGTAGCAAGCCTGCTCTTGTTCACACAAGTAACACATTTGCGCTATAGCGTATTGTCTGTTTGGTAAGAACGCTTATTGCAGACCTGCAGACTGAGTCCACTGTTCACACTGGGGCTGACGGTATATTCACTGTCGGAGGCGGACAATACGTTTGGTGTGAACGATGTCTTAGGTAGATACTGTTCGTTTATGTCGACCGAAAGGCAAGCTGTTGTAAGTAAGATCTTGGCCATCCATCCTAGTTTGGCACGCACCGTCAGAGGTCAAAAGTGCATTTGCTTCTACCAAAGCTAGTGTCTAAAACTTCTTTGTAGTTGAAGTTCAATGCTCTACAATTTCTGGTTTATTCAATACTTTAGATTCTATGCTATGTAATGTATATTATTATTTATGTATACGCTCGTACAAATTAAAACAATCATGAACCATTAGCCCTCTTCTACATATAATTTAATTCAATTTAGACATTAACGTATTTCTGGAAATCTGGAATGTAATGTAATTTTTATTTCTTTGTACTGTGTTTTGGTGTTATTATTCTATTTTTTTTTGTCTTTGACATTTTATCTGATGAAATTAATTGATAAAATATTATGTATTTTAAAATCAAATGTTTATGTTAAAGTAGCGATTGTTTCTAGGTGTTGCAGCATTTGAATAGTGTTATTAAATGTACTTGTGAATTCCCATTGCCTATAATGTTGGCGATCTTAATAAATAAAATAAAATTGGTAGAGTGCATCTGCACCTTTGACCCCTTAATGTACACAAATGAGGATATTTCTGCTTATACGAGAAGCTGTAGCTGCAGTAAGTTCTCTCATCACGATTTTCTAGTGGGTTAGCTAAAATTTTAATAGAATCACTAAAATAAAACCACACAAGAAGTGATGTTTAAAACATTTATTTCAATTTAAATGTTAAACAAAATACTGAAACTTGTACAGAAACATCTTAAAGACGACATAAATACTTAAACATAATATTAAAACTTAGAAAACAGATATCACAATTCTGAAAGATAAATTAATTTACGTACGGCAAGGGCACTGCATGGTGATGTCCAAAATGATGCCCCTTAATGTTCTGCTCCAATTCGTGCGTGGTCTTAACATTTTCGGGCAGTTTGAATTGGGTCTTCAAATTGTCTGATGAGGTTGTAGAAGACACTTCACTGATGACAATCTTTGGCACATTCTTGTCCTGTCCAACATTCTTCTCCTGAGGTACATTCTTCACTGTAGTACTAGATGAAAGTTCGCTTTTTGCTGTCGTATGATCGTCCAATTCCTTAGGCAATGCCGGCACAACGACTCCCTTGCTGGCTTGACGGACTTTCCTGTTTTCTTCATCATCTCTCAAGATAGACAGGTCGTCGCTTTCAGCTTGAGGCATGGCGGGGAGAACTTTCTGAGTATCATCAGTTTTGGTAGAGTTGTTTTCGAAGATTGAGTCCAGTGCTTTCTTCAAGTTTTCATCGATGTCTGCTACTGTCTTGGTGGCGTTTTCGTTGACTTTGATGTCTTTAGCAGCATCAATTTCTACTGGTGTGAGAACTGTGGCCTGATCCTTAGTGTCACGGTACAGTCGTGTTTGTTGGTCCTTGCCTACTAAAACTGGGGTTTGAATCTTCTGTTGGTCATCTTTGTTTACTTCTGTCGTAGAAGAGGCCGTGGGTTTTGGGGCTCCGATAGTAATGTCATCACCATTTTTAGGTTTTTGGTTTTCGTCTACGTTCAGGTCCTTTGGCTTCTGTGTTTCAATTCCAGTAGTTTTAGGGTGGTATGGGACTTGCGCGTTCACGTTCTCTTCATCAGCAAACACTTTGACGCTGAAGTCGAGACCTCTGAAGACGGCGGGGCTCTTCAGTTCGATTGTGACGTTCTTATGTCCCTCTCCTCCTTCGATCACTTTAGCTTCTCCATCCTTTTCTGGCCTGTTGTCAATGACAACTACTCGGCTGATGACTTCGTCAGTGGTGTTACTAGCGTCCACAGTTACAGTCTTCACTTGTTGCCATATCGCTGGGCTAGCGGTGATATTCTGTTCGAATATTAATTTTCCGCCTCCAGCGCCTACACTAAGGTCAGCGGCTGAAGCTAGAGCCACGAAGCCGATCACTGCAAATACTTTGACGAACATCTTCGGATGCTTACAAACGACTGATGCAAATGTCGAATCCTAAAGCTTATATAGAACAGCGGGTTGAGGAAAAACCTCAAAATGTAAGTCATCTGGTCGGTAATATTTTTTTATTAACATACATATATTAAAACCTTCCTACAGGAAAATACGGTTTGATAAAGTACAGTCAACAACAGAATGACCACAATATTACGTTTAATTTATGAGTCAGGAAGGAGTCTTCAAAATTTTCCTCTAAAGTATGTTTTGTTGGGGCCTTTCTCACAAACCTTCATGTACATATGTTTCATGACCTTTATCCTAAGAATTTACATTTTATGCAAATCTGCCGCGCTTATAATAATTACAGTAAGTCGCATTTTGGTCGATATTGAGTTAAGTATATATTTGAAATGTAGAGATTGAGATCTACATTTCTGTATATTTAACTCAATATCGACCAAAATGTGACTTACTGTAATTATCATAAGCACGGCAGAAATATTCATGCGACTTGCCACAATATCTATTTCCATTTCAGCTGTCCAGTTCTTTGGTGGCTTTGGTTTTGCTTCTTACGGGTGTTTTTGAATGTCTTTATTTGACAGGGCAAGACTGACGAGCGATGGACCATAAGGGCGACTCGACAACGATGAAGAGGAAGACCGCCTATAAGATGGGCGGATACATTAAAAACGGTTGGTTCTACCTAGATGCAAACAGCCCAAGATAGAGATAGTTGGGGTTCCTTGAAGGGGGCCTTCACCTGCGCAGGGGTTCTTGCAAACAACTATATTGTATTAGGATTAAGATTATTTTTTATTTACTTTGCACCTAAAATGGGATTCAGTTTAATTTCACTCAATATGTTTTATTTTGCAAGAAATAAAAGTTTTTTTTTATTATTCTTCCGTCTTCTCAATGATTGATATATTCATCAAGTTATTGAGCAATTAGTTAACTTACGGAAACTAGATCTCGTTGCTCAAGCAAGGTGAGTAGGTTTAAACACTTAGTACAATGTACTACTTAATTTGTTTCCTGACCATCAGGGAAAACCAGATGGACATAAGACTTTGAAATGGACTAAGTGTGTGAGAAATTGTAAATACCCTTTTCCTACTTAGTAAAACTTTTATTTAATTGGGGAAAATATTGATATGACTCTTTTTGTGTTTTGTAGTTCAAGACTGTTCATTTCATGCAGTTCTGTGTAGTCTTATTGTTGCAGTATTTTTCGAAAGAGTTCCTCAATCGCAAAGGGCAACTGAAATAACACAGGTGGATTTTGGTTACTAAAAGTCTGACTTTAACCTTGTATCTCGCTAACTCCATGTAGAGTGAAAATAGTACATTTTGATACAAGTGCAGAAGTTTGTCATTGCGACCGAGGCGGAATTCGCACGAGCCGTAGGCGAGTGTGTTATGGAGCCGAGGGCTGCATAACACACTCGTTTTTTACAATACACTTACAAAATGAATAAACGGGGGGTTGACCGGCGACTCGTGAGGGTCGTGCACCCAGCCTGATACAATAAATGTAATAAAAATGTGGCGTGGTAGAGCACGCGCACTTTTCTGCACTAGTGCGGAAAACAGTATTGCGTGCCTAAAAGCGGTAGGATAAGAGTGGGCTTTTGAGTAAGTAAGCGTATTGAAAAATTTGATTGACACGAAGACCCCGTCTTGATCAGTTAGTGTTGCACTTATACTTAGATTAACTCGACGAATTTTCGTATTTAGGGCTTACATCATTATTTCAGCCGTCCACTGTTGGACATAGGCCTCACCCAAGTGTTGCCATAACGACCGGTCCTGTGCCTCGAAGAATTGTCAAACTTAAGTGGCAGTGGGACCGATGACCGGAATGCGATGGATGCGAGACATAGATATGTATTATCTTCGAAAGTTCGATAGTCCTGCTAAGGGTCTATCTCCCTTGCTGGGGCTGAGAATTTGTTCGAAAAGCAGTTACCTTGGAACGCAAAGGGCAACTGAAGGAACGCAGGAGGATTTTAGTCGGTAAAAGTCTGACACTCCCTCTCGATCTACCCGCAGCGGAAGACGTTATTTGATGATTTTTCACCTTATCTCTAACCACCCTGAGGGCTACTTGACATCTGTGTATAACTGTACTGCCTAACCTATAAGCGTTTTGTCTGATACCTTCTTCCTTTCTTCGGTTTTTCTGTAAGATATTTATTTTAGAACTAGCTTTTGCCCGCGGGTTTACCCGCGTACAGAAAATATTTCAGCAATCGGACCAGCCCCCCTAGCCAAGTTACAATCGTATCGTTGACGCCAAACGCTTCGAGTAGGCCACGCCTTCGATTCCTTTGTTCTTTGTTGAGGCGTTCAGCGCGAACGATACGATTGTAACTTGTCTAGGGGGGCTGGTCCGATCTCTGGAAGTACTGCCCGTACTTCCAGAGATTACCTCCTACAAACAAAATTTACCTCTTTATAATATTAGTAGATGTAGATGTCACTTTAGGAATTTTGCCGTTTTAGTCATAGTGCTAAATAACTTCGTCATTCAGCAAAATACTGAGGAAACTATTTAAAAAGTCCAAACCGCTACATTAACTTCGGCCCTAAGGATAAAATCCAAGAACTAAAACCGCTTCAAAGGGGTAGGCAAGTTACCAATGACTACAACCTCGTGGCTTAGTTATCTTTTCTACTTACTAACTTTGACAGAAACAAATAATAAAAAAGTTAAATTTTCAAATTTATAAGTAGGATATAAAAATAAACCCCTATTTCTCCTGGTCACGCTATAACTTAACAATGGCTGGACCAATTTTAATCATTCTTTTTTGTTTTGTTCACCAGCATACAGGGTTGTAGTAGGGTCGAGTAGGGTAGATTAGGGTAGAGTAGGGTATGGTAGAGTAGGTAGTCAGTAGACGGGAGCGAAGCTACGTGCAAAGGTTACTAAGTTATAAATAACTCTTGTGTTGTGAATGTTATTTTTTTTTCGCTAATTTAAATTAGATTAGCTTTGCCAGCAGCTTCGCCGGCGTAAAAGTAGGTTTCTCCATACAATCTTTGCACTCCCGTTTCATTCCGTTAGGGGGTGAATTTTGGAAGGAAAATCATGTCTTAGTGCTCGCCTACGTCATAAAAGAAAACTGCAATATTTTATTTTCCTCAGTCAGTCAGTTTCTCCTTTAATATAACACTAGCTGACCCGGTGTACTTCGTACCGCCTAATAGTAAGGATAACGCAATTAATTCTACTGGCATTACCAGAACAGCATCATTCATTATAAAATGACATTTTCATTAGAGATGGTGTTGTATTCGGATTTTATTTTTCGTGAACTTTTCTTTATTTTCTCACTATTTAAACCTTCCCTGGAACATCACGAATATTTCAAGACCAATATAAGCCAAATCGGTCCAGCCGTTTTTGAGTTTTAGACTAACGAACAGCTATTAATTTATATATATATAAATATATAGATCAGGCTGGTATTTCCTAACTACCCTGAAATGAAACACCGGAACAAACTCAGAGGTTAAAATCTCTTGTAGAAAGAAAAGCATAAGTAGCTTAGGCACCTAATGGTACCTACATTAAAATGAAATATATTCCTTTTTCTTATTAATAACTATTAACATAAATAAAATAAAAACGGTACTCGTCGTACAAGAACATAGACAAACAATTTTCGTGTCGACTGTATTCAACATCAAATCTACGTGACAGTTATCATTAAGTGAATCTAAACGCGCACGGACTTACAATCTGAAGATCTGTCTACGTGTCCATTTTGAATTGCCGATTTCCTACGTAAGTAGTAGTGACTAAGAAGAATACTGGTTGCGCAGATGACGTGAAGCATAAGTACAAACAAACAAGGCGTAAAAACATAAACCCTGAAATAAAACCCGACTACGACAAAAAAAAAAAACGACGGTGAAAAAGTATGAAACAAGATATTAATTAAATATTTTTGAAGTGTACAAGTGAAGCCCTTTCAAATGATACCAAATACGGCGTATTTATCTTCATTTTTATTTTTTAACACATTACTTTTTGTATGCTAGAGGGCGCCATAACGAATTTTGTGACACGTCACGTAGCCTATGTTCAGCGGACAAATAAGACGGTTCACAATCCAGTCCTAATGATTGGAGCCATGAGGAATCGAGGGAACTCCTCAAATATTATAAGTAACCATGTTACTTTTTGATTGTAAATGCTTAAGTCCTCGATTTAAATACCAAAATAACTATATTTATGGTGGCCTATAATATTTGACGAGTGTCATCACTCCATTTAGAAAAAAAATGGTACCAATCTAGAAGCATATCCTTAAAGGGGAAAAAAAAATTTGCAAATCGGTCCATAAATGATGGAGTTCTGAGGTAACAAACAAAAAAAAAATACAATCGAATTGATAACCTCCTCCTTTTTTTGGAAATCGGTTATAAAGGGTATTTATGTGTCAATAATGCTCATTCTTATAGGTCGGTAGTTTTATGAATAACAGGTCTTAACATTTTATTTCACTACTGCTCTCAAAATGGTGAAGGAAAACATAGTGAGGAAACTGGCATGTCTTAGAACCAAAAATTCGAAGACATGTGACATTCACCAACCCGCATTGGGCCCGCGTGGTGGATTACGGCCCATTCCCTCTTCTAGAGAGGAGGTCTGAGTCCCATCAGCGAGAACATTAAAAGGCTGATTATGCTAATATTTTATTTTATTATAGGAAAATAGTACCTCTTCCAGCAACTGGGCACGCCACAATTATGGCGGTAAGATCCCTCTTTGAGGCGTGGTTGGAAAGACCTCACGGCGTCCTCACACCTTCCGCATGACTCAGGTTCTCACCGAACACGGTAAGTTCGGGAAGTTCCTGCACCGGATTCATGCGGAAGCGCCCGGGTGTCGCCACTGTGTGGACCGCCCGGAGAACACGGTAGAGGTGTGCCCCGCTTGGGCAGAGCAACGCCGTGTCCTCGTGGGGGCAATCGGCGGCGGCGATCTCTCGCGCCAGGCCAGGTACAGGCCATGGTCCGGAGCGAGGAGGAGTGGCAGACGGTCGCCTCCTTCTGCAAAGCAGTAATGCTAGCAAAGGAGGCGGCCGATCGCGTGAGGCAACGGTCCTCACACCCTAACCGCCGCCGGGATTCTGATCCCGATTTCCGGCCACTGAAGGCGCGGGCTTGCGGACGGCGAGCAATGGGTAGCTCGACGTCCGACCACCCGGTAACCGTCCGGGCCGAGCCCAAGTCATCGACTGCGCATATTGTTCCACGCGCGCCTCAGGAAGATGTCAGCAAATCGTAGGGGCCCAGCAGGGTCGAAGCCTACTGGGGCCATGGGTTAAGTGAAAGTAAACCCCGGGGACAAGGCAAAGAAGGAACAGAAGTGGGTTTTTAGTCAATAAAAGTCTGACACTATCTCGCGCTCCGTCCAAGAGCGGATTTGTCATTAGATGATTATCCCACCTAAAAACGCACATCTCCTTGAGGCGGGCGTGGAACACTATACGCCGTCGACGATTTGGGCTCGGTCCGGACGGTTACCGGACGGCGTGCTACCTATTACTCACCGTCCGCAAGCCACTTCGTTCTATTATATCGTTGGGATTGGTTTTCGCACTTAGTCCTTATAGCCCTGTGTTCAAAAATGAGGTTAGAGCTAACTCTAATGACGTCATCGGGGTAGATACTCTAAGTCCGCAATTTTAAACGCGAACGTACAGTTCAACTATCAATGCCAAGCAACTGTCATTCCTGCCGCTTACACCAACCTACCCTGCTCGGAGTTAGAGTTAATTGGGTTAACTCTAAGGTAGCTACTCGAGTTATAAAAGAACAACGCTGGGTTGCAACTCGAAGCATTTTTGAACGGTGTAGAGTAGACCCTACCCTACTCTGATTATTTTTGAACGCAGGGCTGTGGACCATAGGACTTGTTAATTCTGATGAGTTCAATAACCCCTTTTCAGGTTTTGGTTAAGTATTTCAATTAGTCAGTTCTGTAATGACTGATCGAGTTGGAACAAAAATAGTTTGGATCAAATTATTTTGTTTATACGGAAAACCAGCATGGATTTCTGAGAGTAGACTAATTGATATTAATTAACATTTGAGGTTTAAGTAATTGTTTATTGATGTTTTCCTGAAGTGACTGCATCAATATAAACGTAGAAATGTAAAGATTCATTCATGGAAACAAACAAAGCAACTAAATAAGTATATTGGCTAGTACCGCAACATTTAACTGGACACTCATACACATAGCATATTCAGCCTCAGGGGCGCCGGGCTCTTGGCCCTCATTGGTGCTCATGCTTATATTTTGATGTATTCGAAAAAGTGGCGAAGTATGAGAAGAGAAATGCACACTGATCGACCGAAAAATAAATAAAAGTCCTACTTACATACTGCGTACTTAATTAATAATAATTTACAATAATATTATTAACTTATTTATTTAATGTAAGTCAATAATTTATCAATAATTTTATCAATATTTCAATAATTTATTTAATCTATTTTAATTTAATTAATTCATTATGTTATGACAATTTTCATTTTATTTAAGTCTATAATATTGCTATGGGTTAATATGCCTGAAATAAACGATAAATAAATAAATTATAAATAAATAAATTACTAATTATGTTTGATAAAAATATAAAATGAAACCATTATATAAAAATGAGACTAGTTTTTATTATCACGAAATTTATAATTTATACGTAACCTAAAAGGCAATTACTGATCTGTTTCTTTATGTCTTCTCGTCGTTGTTCGTCTTACCTCTTGTCTCATTCTCAGGGGTGCTCGGCACCCACTGTTTATTTCTCATGGGTGCTCGAGCCCCCGAGCATCACCCACGGAGTCGGCGTCCCTGTTTAGCCTTATAATGTTCCTAATGCTGGGATTCAGGCTTCCTCTCTAGGAGAGGGAATAGGCCGTAAACCACCACGCGGGCCCAGTGAGGGTTGGTGGATGTCATATGTCTTCGAATTTTTGGTTCTAGGACATGCCGGTTTCCTCACGATGTTTTCCTTCACCGTTTTGAGAACAGTGGTGATGAAACTAATACACGTATAGGTACAATCCTATAGGGTACGGCCCTAGGATCCGGGAATTCCCTTACAGACGGCCAGAAAACCCTCGGAGGCCTAATTTGTTTTGAGAGGGCGGTGGGATGGAATAAACCTGCCAAATGATGACCGCTATGGCTCCCGCATAATGGTCCAGGTAAAATGAAATCGAACGGTCAAGGATTCAGTGCAGAAACCAAACTCCTATAGATTGATAGCTTAGATAGGTAATGCATACCTTTGTACCCCAATTATAATAGTTTCTATGATTTCAAAAGTGTTACTAAAATGTAAAAAA